>JAOTQR010091895.1:0-32418 GCA_025774065.1 Solanum ossicruentum
TTGTAATTTTTTATCGAATAGAATTGAAATGAACTCCTTCAATGTCATCTAGCTCCGCTCCTAGATGTAGTCTTCCAAATAAAGTTTATTTCTTTCTCATAATCATAAAAATACTTTGGAATTTAGAAATTTTTCTCTCTGTTCTATTTTATATGACACGTAGAAACGGTAACAGTTTTTTCTCCGTCCCAAAAAGAATGTCATCTTACTCTAATTGGAAACAATTTATCTTTAAAATTTCCTTTTACACTTAATGAAATGATCCTCAGTCACACAAATAGAATGATTTTAGACTATAAGTTTTAAAAGTATTCATTTTTTCTTAATTACATGTCAAATCAAAGAATACCACATAAAATATAACGGAGGGAGTAATTGTTTTATTTATAAATAGGGAAAGTTGACTTATTTGAAGTTTACATTTTGTTATGTTGTCAAATCCATCAGGTAATTAACTGTGATTTCCTCATTAAGTACTCAAGTTGGTTATACCTTCCAAACAAGCACATGGAGTCTAGTTCAATTTAGTATTTCTTTTATATTAGAGAAAAACAATTATAAATTTGTCTGCATTTATAAAAACTACCCTACTATTATATAATAAAATTAATTCTAAGACAATTACGGATAAATTTCTTAATGAATATTAAATATTAATCTAATAATTTACACACTAGCCTAAGTTAAAATTTTACTAATAGCATAAAAATCTATTTAACACTATTTGTTATATAACTTACATTCTAAAATAATTGCTAAAAAGTTTTAGTAAATATTTAGTTCAGAAAAGTTGCAATTTCAGAAATACTGTATATTTACTGATAAGAATTATGAAACAATCCATCTTTAGATAGAAGCCTCACATCGACAAAATACTAGAAAGATGTTGGGTATACAAGTAAACTTACCTTACCTACTAATGATATTCTTTAAGTTGTGTGAGCCTAGACTCAAAGCGGACAACATCACTAACGAGCTAGACCGTTACAGATAGTATCAGAGTCACTCTTATGTCAGCCTTGTTGATGTGGATCAGTGTTCAACTGAGTTTAGACAAATTTCGGTGAGGTGGGGGCAGGTAAACCCCACATGATGGGGTAAACCTCAGAGAAGATGTTGAGTCGTACAGTGTGTGTAATTAACAACCCATCTTTAGATAGAAGTCTCACATCGACAAAACACGGGAGAGATGTTGGGTATGAGTAAACAGATCTTACCTACTAGTGACTTGTTTTAAAATTATGCAGGCCTAGGCCCAAAGCGGACAATATCACTAGCAAACTGGATCGTTACAAATTATGATGCATAAGGTTCTTCAATATTTAACTAAAGATTTTAAATTCGGTCCATAAAAATAAATTAAAAGAGTAAATATTAAAGGGAAAATGTCACACCTCAAGCCCACACCCTGGACATGGCCGGCACTCAGAAACCATTTTTAGTCCCAATCAAACCACTTGGTCTGGCTACTTACTCAACAGAAGACTTATTAATAGTGGAAAAGGCTATTAAAGCATCAAACTAACTTCTGAATAACTGAATGTGTAGTCGTAAATATTTTCTGAATAAACTGAAACTAAAATACTGACTCATAGTCCACAGAATCTCTACTACAATTGTCCGAAAGGACTACTGGGACAGGTCCCAAGTAGCCAAAGCAAAAAAATAAAGACTGAAAATGAAATAACATAAACCATAGGCCTCGGGTTGAGAAGAAGCCTCACCAAAAGTCTGAAAGCTGGCAGGGTCTCAACGAAGCGGCTACTGAGGAACTCTGTCACCTGCGTCTGCATCATAAAACGATGCAGTACCTAAGGACATCAGTACATGATATGAATGGTATATAAGATGGCCAAAACATTTAAATTAGGATACTGTAATATATCTCATAAGACCTACTCATAATTCATAAAGAAAATAACAGTAATCATAAAGACTTGTACGCTGAAAGTAACATGCTGAAAATAATATGCTGAAACTGATAAGTAAAACACAGTCTCTTAGCTTGGGGAATTTCTCTAACCGACAACCACCATGAGCTTCGTGGTGATACAACATCTTTCCCACGTTGCCAGATTCATCCCATACTTTGCTGGGGTAGGGGACGAATAGCTAAGGGAGTGAATCCTTCCCAAATCTGGGCCATCTCAGTGGCTAAAGAGGAAGGTACTGTAGTACAATCCTATCCTATGTTGGCTACATAGTTTATGAGTTCGAGTAATATATTCTACTCTCACCCATATCGATGCTTAATACTACTCCCAAAATGTCTTATGTTACTCATAACTTTTAAAGGATGGATTCTTGAAATCTTATCTTTCGGGGACTTAGCCCAGCTTTTACTTTTCTTAGACTTTTCACAACTAAATTTTTTAACTTACTGAAGGCTAAAATCAACTCAGTGACCCAGAATAAATTAGATTTTTTCTCGACTAGTATACAGAATAATACACTCTTAAAAATACCCTTTTTTAACTTTGCTTAAAGATTCTCAAACTAGTCTTTCTTTTCATGAAGTATTATCAAGATTTTCAAGAAACTTCAATAATCATAAATCTTGTGCACAAATGGATATAACTTGATAATAATAGTTTGATTACACAATATAAAAGTCAAGAATTATAGTATTCATCAAGACTCTATGTGTACCATAGAAATTAACATGCTTTCACAAAAGTTAGGGAACTTAATCTCTCTAGTTCTTGAAAGTTCATAAGTGAAATAACTTCTATCTCTGAAATATACTCAAAATAGTAAGTTTAAAGTGACCTTACATACCTTAGAAGGAATTTCTTGAAGAGTTGGAGAAATCCCTAAGCCCTACTATAGTTTCTTGGATTCCTGAGTGTCAGTTCTTGAAAAGGGTTTGATTATCTGAATGTGTGAATGAGAAATAATAGGTTTTTGAACTTATTTCATGTCAAAAACTGACTTAATTTAGGATATGAGGTGTGAAAAAAGTCGAATTTACCCCTTCCCTTAAAAAAATGGTCCCTCTACTACACTAGCGCGCAACGAGCACTACTGTATTTTAGCACAACAAATTTTTCAACTTTTCATATATTTTCAGAAATTTTCTACGTGTAGCTCCGCGTCCACTCCGTGTCGCGGAAGCGACCCGGAAACCCCACTATTTTAAGCTCACTTGAAACAAAATAATTCATGTTTTCTTTTGAGTTTTTATCGAGTCAAGACCTTTTTTCAACTTGATTTTTCGCACTGATCGGTCCCGGATTTGCAAATGGAGAAAGGGAAGACAGGTTACGCTCAAGGTCAATTCTAGGGGTATTTTCATCCTTTCACGAGGTTTTATAATATCTGTCCATTGGGATCATTCGTCCTCGAATGATAATGATACGGACAAGGCTAGCTCAACCAAGATTCTCTAACATAGTAAATATAAATCTTCAAAGTGAAATATGAAACTTTACCTTCAAGATCCCCACTTAGACCAACGAACAAGTGTTTTAGATACTTGGTCTTCATGTCTGCTTTTGCTTCCCATGTGGCTTCCTCCACGAATTAGTTTCTCCACAATACTTCGACTGAAGCTATCTCTTTGGTCCTCAACTTGCAAACTTGCCGGTCTAATATTTGCATCGGAATCTCTTCACAATACAAGTTGTCCTTAATTCCAACACTTTCAACTGGGACAACTAGAGAGGGATCTCCCAAGAACTTCTTATGCATGGAAATATGAAACACCAGATGTATAACACTTAACTCTGCTGGTAACTCTAACTCGTAAACAACACTACCCACTCTCCTCAGAATCTGATATGACCCAATATATCGTGGATTGAGCTTCCCCTTCTTCTTGAACCTCATAATTCCCTTCATTGGAGATACCTTCAGGTACACCCAATCGCCTATGTCAAACTCCAAGTCTCTCCTTCTAACATCTGTGTATGACTTTTATCTGCTCTGAGCTGTCTTGAGCCTCTTCTGGATGACCTTCAATTTTTCCATAGCCTGATGGACTAGACCAGGTCCTACCAACCCTGCCTAACTAACTTCAAACCACCCTATGGGTTATCTACACCTTCTCCCATAAAGAGCTTCATATCGTGCCATCTGTATGCTGGCCTAAAAACTATTATTATAAGAGAACTCAATCAAGAGTAAATGATCATCCCAATTACCTTTAAAGTCTAACACGCAAGCTCTCAACATATCTTCCAAGGTCTGTATAGTTCATTCTGCTTGCCCGTCTGTCTATGGATGGAAAGTTGTGTGAAGATTCATCTTTGTACCAAGCCCTTTTTGAAAGGACTTCCAAAACCGTGCTGTAAACTAGGCTCCTCTGTCTAAAATAATGGATATAGGGACCCCATGCAGCCTAACAATCTTCTTAAGATAGAGTCTGGCATAGTTCTCAGCTGTATTAGTCGTCTTGACAGGTAGAAAGTGAGCTAACTTGGTCATTTTTTCTACTATGACCCATATCGAATTATGTTGTCTACGGGATCGAGGTAAGCCTGCTACAAAGTCCATATTAATCATCTCTCATTCCATTCTAGAATCATATGGTATGGGCTATACCACAAGGCCTTTGGTGCTCAACCTTAACTTGCTGGCAGTTTAGGCATCTAGACACGAACTCTACAATGTCCTTCTTCATACCAACCCACCAATAGGCTTCTTGCAAGTCCCTATACATCTATATTGCATCAGGGTGGATAGAGTTTCTGGCATTATGAGCCTCATCCAAGATCCTATCTCTAAGGCCATCAATATTTGACACACACAACCTACCTTGGTACCTCAGGACACCATCTCCCCTTTTTTAGAACACTAATACTTTCTGCTTCTGAACATCTTCCTTCAACTGGAGGAGATTGGGATCTCTGTCTTGTTTTTCTTTCACTTTTACCACTAAAGATGACTCTTACCCTTTTCTGACAACGGCTCCATCTTTATCAAAATCTTTAATCTGCAACCCCAAACAGGCTAGTTTGTGAACCTTCTTAGCTAACTCTTTCTTTCCATCTTAAACATGGGTTGTGCTCCCATGGTCACCCTGCTAAGAGCATCAACAACCACATTAGCTTTACCTGGACGATATAAGATACTCATATCATAGTCTTTAGCAGCTCCAACCACCTCCTCTATCTCAAATGCAGTTCCTTCTGGTCAAACACATACTGCAAACTCTTGTGGTCTGTGAATACATCAGCGTGCCCACCATATAGATAGTGTCTCCAGATCTTCAGAGAAAACACCACCGCAACAAGCTCAAAATTATGAGTTGGGTAATTCTTTTCATGAATCTTAAGCTACCTAGAAGCATATGCTATCATATTGCCTCTCTGCATTAATACATAACCCAAGCCAACTCTAGAAGCATCACAATAAACCACGAAATCATCAACTCCATCTGGTAGGGATAAGACTAGGTTGTGGTCAGCCTAATCTTCAACTCTTGGAAACTCTTCTCACAAGCTTCTGACCATTCGAACATAGTCTTGTTCTGAGTCAGCTTAGTCAAAGGGGCTGAGATAGAAGAAAACCCCTCTACAAATCATCTGTAGTACCCCGCAAGCCCAAGAAACTCCTTAATTCTGTGGAAGTTGTGGGTCTTGGCTATTTTTTTACTGCCTCAATCTTTTGGGAATCAACTTGGATACCCTCACCAGACATAATGTGCCCTAGAAATGCCATAAACTCTAAACAGAACTCATACTTAAAAAACTTAGCATATAGCTGTTGATCCTTAAGGGTCTGAAATATAACTCTAAGATAGCTTGTATGCTCCTCGTTACTATATCAGTAGATTAGAATATCATCTATGAACACAATAATGAACATATCTAGGTGCATATTCAATTCCCTGTTCATAAGATCCATGAAAGTCATTGGTGTATTTGTCAATCCAAAGGACATGACCAAGAACTCATAATGGCCATATTGGGTTCTGAAAGCTACTTAGGAATGTCTTCTCTCTAACTTTAAGCTGATGATACCCAGACCTAAGATCTATCTTGGAAAAATAGGTAAGACCCTGAAGTTGGTCGAATAAGTAATCAATTCTAGGAAGAAGATACTTGTTCTTAATGGTGACCTTGTTTAACTGACGGTAATCTATACACATCCATAGAGAATCATTCTTTTTACGCACGAAAAGAACTGGAGCACCCCAAGGTGAGACACTTGGTCTAATGAAACCCTTATCTAAAAGATCTTTCAGCTGCAATTTTAACTGTTTTAGCTCCGAAGGAGCCATACGATATGGAGGAATTAATATAGGTTGAGTATCTAGATGAGTGTCTATCCCAAAGTCTATCTCCCTACCAGGAGGGACTTCAGGAAGATCCTCGGGAAAGACTTCTGGGAACTCATTCACAACGGGAACAGACTAAAGAACTGGTGCCTCGGCACAATAATCCTAAACTCTGACTAGGTGATATATACACCTCTTGGAGATTAACTTTCCGTCTTTGAGATATGATACAAACTGACTTTTAGAGACAACTGTGCTAACTTTCCACTCTAAGACTGGTTTGTTGGGAAACTGAAACTTGACTACTCTGATCTTGTAATCTACGGAGGCATACTCATCATGAAGCCAATCCATGCCTAGGACGACATCGAACTCTACCATATATAACTCCACCAAATCAGCTACAATAGTCTTATGATAAACAGAGACTGGACAATCCCTATAGATTCTTTGGGCTAAATAGACTCTCCAAAAGCAGTAGAAACACTGAAAGGCTCAAGAAGACACTCTGGGTTGACCCCAAAGTTTACAGCTACATATGGGGTTACAAAAGACAATGTGGCTTTTGGGTCTAATAATGCATAGACATCATGAGTAAAGATTTTGAGCATACCCATAACCACATCTAGTCTTTCTCCTGCTCCTGTCTGGTGCCCATGTCATATAAGCAGTTTGTGCTCCCATTTGTCCCTGTTGTAGTATCCTTGTGAGTGGCTTACCCTGCAGTGCTGAAGAGACTGTCTGTGACCTGGTGTCTCTCATATACTGCTTCCCCATAGGATATTCCTTGAAGAAATACCCCACCTGACCATATTTGAAACAACCATTTGTGCCCATAAGGCACTCTCCGAGATGAGATTTACTATACTTACCACAAGTAAGATAGCGATTTAATCTTGGAGTTACGCTACCTTGTGACTGGCTACCCAGAGACCTGTGGTGCTGTTATCCCTGGTCGTTTATGATCCTCGGTGTCAGTGCACTAGCAGATGAAGGTGCTAGTCCGGCTGTCTTAGGCTGGAAAGATGAGTGACCTCCACCTCCAGTCCCTCTCTTACCTGACTCCTGACCTGATATCTTGGCCCTCTTACTCTTGAACTCCTCCGTATCCTGCATCTTCTTCTCCTCTATCTGTTGTACATACATCATCAAACGAGCTATATCTATGTCCCTAATCAACATCGCATTCCTTCCCTCTCTCTTAGTCATTTGAGAGAGCCTGGACACGAAGAGATCCATTCTAATACGCATATCTGCCACCATAGCTAGAGCATAATGGGATAGCTGAGTAAACTTGAGGCTATACTCCCGTACACTCATATTCTCCTACTTCAAGTTCAGAAATTCTCTCACCTTATCCTGCCTCATCTCTCTGGGAAAGTATTGTCCCAAGAAGGCCTCCTCAAACACTGGCCGAGTAACTGCTGGCACCCCTTCTACCTTGATTCTCTTCCATTGATCGAACCAAAGTCTAGCTACCCCCTTGAGCTGGTAGGCAGCCAACTCAATCTGAAACATTTTTTGAAGCTCCTTAATAAAGTTCTCAGTATTCTTCTTCATATCAGACCCTGTGAAATCTGGTAGGTTCATTCTCTGAAACTCCCTAATTCTGGCGGTATCCACCCCATCATTCCTGCCATCTCCCTGGCGACCTCCTTAAGTAGTGACTGCCTGAGCCAAAGTCTGAATGGCCTGGCGAAGCTCAGTATTAGTAATGTCAGTTGGCTATGGCTGCTCCACAGGCACAACTGGGCCTCTAGGTTCCTCTAAAATTCGGCCAGGCTGGTTTGTGTTCCTTCCGGATGGGCGTCCTCTGCCCCTGACTGATCTGTTATCTTTACGAGGAGGAATGATCTGAAAAACACGGTGCAAGCGCACAAGTTAGAAAGGACTTCACAGAGATATTCTCTGAAGTACGAGACAAAGGATAACAAGTAATGATGACACTTCCTAATATCCCGTAGCCTTCCTATTATAGATGTGGCGCGCTTCACACCCATAATGCAAACTCTACTAGACATGGCTCCATAGACTTCCTAGGACTCTTGAACTCTGTGCTCTGA
Source organism: Solanum ossicruentum (assembly GCA_025774065.1). Classification (NCBI taxonomy): domain Eukaryota; kingdom Viridiplantae; phylum Streptophyta; class Magnoliopsida; order Solanales; family Solanaceae; genus Solanum; species Solanum ossicruentum. The sequence continues at coordinate 8,284 of JAOTQR010091895.1, forward strand.
TACCAAGTTTGTCACACCTCGAGCTTACACCCTGGATGTGGTCGGCACTCGAAAATCATTTTTGGTCCCAAGTGAACCACTTGGCCTGGCTACTTAATCAGCGGAAGACTTATTAATAGTGAAAAAGGCTATTAAAGCATCAAACAGCTCATGAATGGACTGATTAACTGAATGTGTAGTCATAAATACTGTATGAATAAACTGGATCTAAAATACTGACTTATAGTCCATGAAACCTCTACTAAAACTGTCTAAAAGGACTACTGGGACAGGCCCCAAGTAGCCAAAGCAAAAAACTAAAGACCGAAAATGAAATAACATAAACCATGAGCCTCAGGCTGAGAAGAGGCCTCATTAAGAGTATGGAAGCTGGCAGCGTCTCAACGAAGCGACTGCTGAGGAACTCTGTCACATGCGTCTGCATCATAAAATGATGCATGTTCTAAGGACGTCAGTACGTGGTTTGTACGATATGTAAGATGACTAAAACACTTAAATCAGGATAGCGTAATATATCTCATAAGACCTACTCATAATTCATAAAGGAATAACAATAATCATAAAGACTTGTATGGTGAAAGTAACATGCTGAAAATAATATGCTGAAACTGATAAGTAAAATATAGTCTCTTAACTTGGGGAGTTCCTCTAACCGACAACCACTACTATGAACTTCATAGTGGTACAACGTCTTGTCCACGCTGCCAGATCTGGAGTGAATCTATCCCAAATATGGGCCATCTCAGTGGCTAAAGAGAAAGGTACCGTAGTACAATCCTATCCTATGCTGGCTACATTGTTCATGAGTTCGCGTAATTTATTCTACTCTTACCCATATGGGTGTTCAATACTACTCCCAAAATGTTCTTATGTTGCTCATAACTTTTAAAGGATGAATTCTTGAAATGTTATCTTTCGGGGACTTAGCCCATCTTTTACTTTTCTTAAACTTTTCACTACTAAATTCTTTAACTTAACTGAAGACTAGAATCAACTCAGTGACCCAGAATAAATTAGATTTTTTCTTGACTAGTATGCAAAAAAATAAACTCTTAAAAATACCCTTCTTGAACTTAGTTTAAAGATTCTCAAACTAGTCTTTCTTTTCTTGAAGTATTATCAAGATTTTTAAGAAACTTCAATAATCACAAATCTTTTGCACAAATGGATATAACTTAATAACAATACTTTGATTATGTAATATAAAAGTCAAGAATGATAGTATTCATCAAGACTCTATGTGTACCATAGAAATTAACATGCTTTCGCAAAAGTTATGAGAACTTAATCTCTCTAGTTCTTGAAAGTTCATGAGTGAAATAACTTCTATTTCTGAAATATACTCAAAATAATAGGTTTAAAATGGCCTTAAATACCTTAGAAGGAATTTCTTGAAAAGCTGGAGAAATCCCTAAGCCCTACTATTGTTTTTTGCATTCCTGAGCGTAAGTTCTTGAAAAGGGCTTGATTATCTCAATGTATAAATGAGAAATAATACGTTTCTGAATTTATTTCGTATTATAAACTGACTTAGTTTAGGATATGGGGTGTGAGAAAAGATGGATTTATCCCTCCCCTTAAAAAAATGAAACTGTCCCTCTACTACACTAGTGCGCGACGCACACTGGTATGTTTTAGCACACTGTCGCAAATTTTTCAACTTTTTATAAATTTTTGGAAAATTCCTAAGTGTGGCTCTGCGTTGCGGAAGCGGCGAAAAACTCCACTGTTTTAAGCTCATTTGGACAAAAATAATTCGCGTTTTTTTGAGTTTTTGTCTAGTCGACCATTTTCTGACTCGATTTTTCACACTGATCGCAAATCCGGTCCCGAATTTGCAATTGGAGAAGGGAAGACATATTATGCACAAGGTCAATTTTAGGGGTATTTTTATCCTTTCACGAGGTGTTACAGAAAAGTAAGTCCATGCCCCTTCAAAGCAATCTATTTACATTCATATACCCCTTTACATTTCATGACCCCATACAATTAAAATTTATCCCACTAATATTAAAACTCGTGTGCTGACATCAGAACCCACCTTGTATGATATAACAATAGGGTATACATATATCGATAGGGTATCAGAGAGGGTTAAGCTCAGTTTTATATGATACTGATATGGTATCAATATACTGATAGAATATCACAAAGAATATATTTTCTACTAATTAGAATTTAATAAATAAGTTTGCAACTTTATTAAATTTCTCTTAATTATTTTATTTATTAAAAGAATAACTCAAAATTATATGATACCGATGGGGTATCAATTGACGGAGTATCACAAGAATATACCTTTTACTTATTTAGAATTAATAAATAATTTTATAATTTTAATAATTTTCTAGTCCTACATGATATCGATATGGTATAAATATACCGATGACAACGAATATATTTTTTTACTACTTCAGAGTTTAATAATTTTGTTATAAAAAAAATAACATAATCTTATATGATACAAATTAGGTATCAATATACAATCAGATTATCCCAGAGGATTGAACATATTCTATATGATACCAATATGATATATATATATATCATCGAAGTATATTTTATAGTATTGATGCTGACACCAGCATGAGGTCAGCGCGAAATAAAAAGGGTAGGTAGGGTAAGAATGTAAATAATTTGTGTTATGAATCTATTAAGAGTAAATAATTTCAAATTAGATCTATTTTGTTTACTCTTCCCAATGTTATTAAATTCAAATGATTAATTATACAAATAAAAAATGATAAGAAATCAAATATATAAAAATTTAAATTTTAATCTGTCCCAACTTCAAACAACAATTTAGTAGCAAAATCAAAATCTTCATCAAGAGAATTCGAAATACAAAAGAGTGAACATACGAACAAAGACAAAGTATTCAACATTTATAATAGATACAGATAAAAAAATATTTTAACTTAATATATATATATATATATATATATATATATATATATATATATATATACCACATAATTTTTTATCGAAAATGATGAGATGAACCCTTGCACCGATGTGGCTCCGCCCTCCTTATATTAGGCCTCGTGTTTCTCCAACTCCTCATTTAGCCTTGTTTTATGGGTCAAATCTTTAAATTTTATTATTCTTCTCTCAAATTAAAGTTGTTATATCAATATGTGACAACTGTTTATTGAATTTTTTAAAACTATATTATTAATTTGGGTTTGAATTTTTTATATATAAAAAGAAATTCAATTTTCCAATTCCAATTGAATTGTAGGAAAAATATGGCTAGTCAAAACTTAAAGAGAGAATTTGTAGAAGAAAAAATATCTTTTTGTGAGAGCTTTGTTGTTGTGGATATGGAACACATATCTCATCTGGTAGAGAAAGAAGTAAATGCAAATTCTAGAATTAGTGTAAGTTCGTATTTCTTTTATCTTAATTTTTTTTTGATTCAGTATTCGATATCTCTATACTATTTAGGGACAGAAATTTGAAGCTTATGATTTTTGAATGCTAATTTCATTGAGCTCTTAGATTTTGATTTAATAATTTAAACATTCAGTATATTTTTAAGACAGGCAAATTCGAGATTAAAAGTTTTTAAGAATTTCTTTTTAATTTTGTGTGTGATGATTTGAATTATGATTAAAGAAAGTTGCAGAGAAACCATTCAAGGAAGGGTTCATTGAAGAAAACAAATATCAACGATGTCAGTGAAAAAGACACAAACCTAATGGCCACTTCACCAAAAGGTAACACTTCTTTTTATTCTTCTCTTTTGAAAAAAGAAAAGATAGAAGTTTTTTTCATCGAAAATCAATGAAAGATATATTACGTATAAAACATGAATTTTTCACCTATTTTTTGAATACAAATTTATTACTTTTTTCCTATGAAAATGCTAGGCTATTGTGTTCTTCCTTTTCTCATTAATCCAAGGAAAATACATGTGAGAATAATTATCGAATATTTTTAAATAGTGATTAAACATATGTATATTATTTGTATAATGATGTATGATAAATTATTTTTTTATGGCAGCTTAAAAATTGTAATTATCCCTTTAGTTTAATTCCTAGTTGGAAAATTCTAGTTCTATTTGCTAATTGAAAATTTAATGATGGAAAAGAAACACCAGTGTTGTAGTATCATAATTATTTTTTTCATCAAATATTTAATATATATTCATATAAAACTTTCATTAATTTTAATTTTTGCCACGTAAAACTTATTCGGAGGAAACACACCTTATTAAGATTTTTTTTTTCAGTGTGACGTTGTCTCCAAGGTAAAAAAAGTCACATTAGAAAAATGGGTTTTTGTCTTGGCTACGAGCTAGTGCGTTAGGTTAAGGTTGAAATATTTGATTGGTTAAAATTTTTTAAAATATTTTTTTAGAAAAATAAGTTCGAGATTAAGGAAAACAAATTCTCATTCTACATCAATTAATTGTCTCACTCTTCACTCGCCTAACACACTTCATCTCTATTTCCCTTCATAACTCCTATTCTCAAATTATATGAAATATTTTAAATAATATATTTTATTTACTAACTAAATGACAAAAGTAAATAAGAAAATTGCTTATTTTTGAAGGGATTTCTTCCTACGAAACACACCTACTTCTTTACTTAATTTCTACCTATACCAAAATCAGAAGCTAGTAGATTTTTCTTTCTTCAATCGTAAGCTTATATATAATTATGTCATAATAACAAAAATAATTATTTTGAAGGATTTATAGTTTGACCATCATAGATTTATAATTAAGTGACAATTGATCGTGCCTAAACATGCACTTGCACGAAATGCTTAAACAACTCACATATAAGATATCCAATCTGTATCATCATTTTACAAAGATTAAAACTTTGCTTAAATTATTATTATTGTACTTTATCTTAGTTGTCTTGTAGTTTAATTAATTCCTTTTAAAATCATCATAATGAGTTATCTCAATCATAATGACGTTTACACCAAATTAATTCAGGGTATGATCAAAGATGTGATGACGGGTTGTGACGAAGCTAAAATTTTTTTAAGGAGGTTTAAAATTTTAAGAAGTAGACAACGAATTAACTGAAGGGGGTTGGACATATATTATATATATAAAAAAATTATTTTTACAATATATAAATAGTATAATTTTTCGCCTTAGGCGATTCAGATGAACCCATTGATTACTATGTGGCTCCGCTGATGACGGGATTTGAACTTTACGAATTTTAAAATTCTAGAATAGTGACATCAAATATTAATAGCTGAATTCTAAATTTAGTTATGAATTTAATATAATTTTAGACCAAAGTAATTAGGTTTGACTATTCTCATAAATTAGCCTATTACCATGGTTAATTAATTTAATGAAGTTTTTACCTACTCTAATCTCCAATTATCCTAGACGTGCCACATATGTACGTCATTAGTTTGTATAATTAATTTCTTCTATAATAATATAGAAGCCACGATTTCGACATGGCCACTAGAGGCCATTAAAGAAAAGTTGAAGGTATTTTAATTTCTAAACAATTCAATAATAAGGGGTCATCATTGAATTATTTTAGCGTATTTTAGTCTTTAAACAATTTAATAGTAGTGACTCATCGCTGAATTCTCGATAAGTTAAACATTTGACACAATTTGAATGAACACATAAAGTTGTGCAAGTTTGTATAATTAATATAATGTAGATGCACATGCATTATAATCATTCTTTTCTTTATCGTATTAGGTTGGAATTATTTTTTTGTCAATGTTCTTTTTAGAGATTGCCAAGATTTTCTTGTCGAGGTATATATGATTTGATGAAATCATTATGCTACTAATTATTATTTTTTTATTCAATGAAACGGAATTATTGAATAATATTTTATCCAATCTATTTACATAACATCAAAAAATGTTGAAGATAAGAATGATTATAATGTATAATATTTCAATATGGTCGAGTTTACAGAGTGTTATACCTTTTTAGTTTCTTAATTTAGAAAAACAAAAAAGCCCACATGCATTAGAATTATTGAGTAAAGCATAGTAATTTAACACATTATTATGGTATAACTCAAAGGTGTACTAATTTTAAGATTTTAAGTCATATACGCTAGCAAAGTAAATATTTTTATACAATGTTTAATATTATTTGTGTGGAGATGATCCGATGCAACTTGCTAGCATCGACTTCATATGAACCGAATACTTTTTACCATACAAAATACAAAATTCATATTTCAATATCGATGGATTCATGCTAAAAATCTTAAAGATTGAATCTATAAAACAACTTTTGAATCCATATTGGTGTGTGGCGATGAAAGCTTCTCACTATGGACAGTGACGAATTCAAAATTTTTATTCAGAGGTTTTGTAAAATAAAAATATAAATATGTGAACTAGAGTGCAAAATAGAAAATTAGTATTTGTGATCTAAGTTGGACAGTCTAGTACCATTGAACTATCTCTCCTCTTTGATTTAGGTGGTTCAAATTTAATAGATATACAAAAATATACAAAATCTATCTTATATATAGAGTGTAATTTTTTGCTGAGAGGGTTCAGGTCAACCTCCTGGCACCTATATGGGTCCACTCTGATTATGGAAAACCGAAAATATATGAACATGTTGTTTCTGTTTTTTCCAAATGAACTAATAAAGGCAAACATAACAAGAGTGTTATTTTTACCAAATTATCGATAAATACCATTATAGAGATTTACATGCAGTTATCTTTTGAATGACCTGAATATATATATATAGATAGATATAACTTGTTTTACCAACATACCGATTTAAGATTTTTTAATTACACATTTTAAAGTTATTATTTTATAATTACAAGTTTTAACAATTTAATTACAAGTTATAATAAATTAGTAATAAACTGATATGGTATATAAATTATACCCAATCAATACCAACAATATGGGAAATCGATATGTTGGAACATGAATGAACAATCATATACCCAATCAGTTATAGCGTATGCATATTTTATTCAAAGTAAAAATTTCCCAATATATCAATTTCCCAGATTGTATGCAATTGATATTAATTTGATATAACTTGTTATAACTTGCAACTCATATCTAATGTTACAATCCGTAATATATTTAATATTTGTCATTTTAACAAATCATTCTGTGACCATCTGTAACAACTTTTCAATATAAAAGATATGGAAACAATGAGATTGAAATTATTTGAGTGTCCTTGGATTTAACAATAACAATATCAAATACATTTAAGTTTTATGGTATTGTTAATAACTCCAAACAGACCCTTGTTAAGAGTTACACGGGGTAATTGTCGATCATAAATCCAGTCAATCACAATCTAAAAGACCCCAAAATCTAATCAATAACATTTGTTCTTTGACCTGGAGTAGGAAATCCTTAAATGCAGATCTCTCTAGTAACCAAATCACCATCTATGGGCTATCTTGTATTCAAATTTAGATCTAAAAGATTACTTTGATAACTTGGTGTACAGTTGTACATTCACTCTAATGGATGAAACCTTAATTTTGGTGCAACTAGGAACGTGTTGTTACATATCCCACTTAGAGGTAATTTGGTACGCGCGATACCTAGGATAAAATACACGATTATTATATCTTACCGTACGTTCGGTTAGGAGTGTGTGTTAGTCCCAATATTTGATGGGCTAAGTCATTCCATATATGTAGTGAAACTACTAATCCCCCATCCCGCAACCCCTTATGGTTAGCGTTGTTCATTCATTTTATAAGTTTGAACCATTACTATACAATAACATAGATAGGTTGAGGAAAATGATATGTTTAAAAAGAACATTCACCAAGAAATAGCTATATGTACCATCTAATTTTTCCGTCACTCATACTTGGGCTTAGAAGTAGGTTTATTTTTCCTCCTGTTTGCTCTTCACCTCTCTCCTCCAATAATGCCCATGCCTGTAGTAGTAGTAGATAATATATACCTGGATTTATCAAATATGAACTATTGATGAAGATAACCATGAAAAAATCACCAGAGTTATATATCTCAATGTTGGCTTTTCTATATAATAAGCCAAGTAATAATTATAATATAAGATTCTTTAACTTTTGTGCAGCTTCTTTGCTAGGAGCTAGCATGCCTGAAAAGCCCATGGTGGTAACAACTGTTCACTCCACACCACATGTACACAATAATAACACAGCAGCGATGGCCGCCAGCAGCAGTGCTGCTACCACCTCCACCGCCAACACCATCGATAGCAAAGTAGTTCTCTCCAAGAGATTCAGTTTTCGACGTTCTTCCTCACCTTGGACCAGTGATCCCAGGAGGATACTTATTTTCTTTGCTACATTGTAAGTTCTCTTTACAGAATGCCTAAACTACAATTTTATGTTGCTTTGGGGAATCCTGCATCTAGTAATTCTAATGCTTCTTGAAGCCAATAAGGGCATAAACCACATCAAAGTATAAAAAAAACTGATATTGTTCTTCCTTTTTATTTACATTGACAGATCAAGTATGGGAACAATACTGTTGATCTATTTCACACTATCAATGACCAAGCTCAACGGAGAAGATAAAGCTTCGTATTGATCTATTCTTTACGAACCATTGCCAGGCTCAATGAAGAAGACACTAGTTGACAAAAAAGACATTTTCCCTCCTAATATAATACAACAAAGTGAAGAAAAAGTCTATAATATCGAAGCAGAAGAGACCGAGCATAACTGGTTTTTGGGTGACAGAATGTACTGTGAATATTTGCAAGTACAAAGAAAGGAGTTTGATAAATGGAGTGTCAAAGAGATGCTACAGAAAAACAAAGTCACCTTCCATTAGAAAGAATTCAAATCGCAGGTGTACAAAATTTGAGTCTTAAATCCAGTGACAATGCAAAAGAATTTCTATAAACTGAAAAATAAAGTAAATTACAGGTTTAATGACAAAAAGAGGGAGTTATCTTACCCTGTATACAAATTAAATTCACAAAATTTCAATGTGAGAATCAGGAATGACCAACCTTTTGCTATTAATCTCACCTTTCCTTCATTTCCTGCCTCCCACTCATCTCAGTTTCTTTTGAGATCCTATGCCAACTTCACAGCAGTAATGATACTCAAAGTTTAAACAAGATGCAACAACATTAGCTATATTCAAAGTTGATATTGTTCTAACATTTATTTGAGGTGCAGGAAGGATTAACATTGCCTATTATGTGTGCAAACTACGTATAGCACTGTACAATATCAAGCAAAATATACAACACCTGGTATACATAGGCTGCAACCGCATTAGGTTTATTGCTCTGGCACTGCCAGGAGAAAGATGTCTTGGCTTTCAAGTATTGTCTTTGAGATCTGATCCATCAGTGCTTGAGAACAACAGTTTAATAGCGTTTGGAAATTCTTGGCATGGAACACCTGTTCTTTCTGTCGTGGTAAAGTCTCAGAACAATAACAGCTGTTTCTTCAATAGCTCTAGATGTAACTTCTGCAAGCAAAGCAATAATGGGTAAAACAAATCATCAAAATTTCTACATAAAATTCGTCTGTTGGCGTAATCGTGGAAGTGAACACCCAACTGTTAAGACAGGTTTTACTCCTAAATATCTGACAACAGAAAAACTTGAGCACAATACAAACTACAAAACAACGGAGGGAAATTACCTATCACTGGCCAGACAGGGTTCTGTGCAAAGATTTTCCCCGCATATTCCAACTCTTTTTTAACATAATCCATGTCACAATAGTTGGTCTTCAGTTCTCCATCAACACCCAACGTCTTAGCTCTTGCTCTTCTGATGGATTGCAGAACTACAGGATTTATCGTCAAACCAAAAACCTTTTCAGGGTTTACTTCAAAGAGTGTCTTGGGTAAGTCGATATTCATGACAATTGGGACATTAGCTACTTTATACCCTTTCTGTGCTAGATAAATAGATAGCGGTGTCTTCCCACTTCGTGAAACACCGGTTAGAACTATATCCGCCATATGCAGATTTCGTGGCAAGGCACCATCATCTTGCTTTATGGTAAATTCAATTGCTTCAATCCTCCGGAAGTATTCCTCGCTGAGAGGAGATTTCTGCCTCTCAGGAGCCCAGCGCGAGAGTCCAGAAGGTGAAACACCCAGATGGCCAGCAATTGCCTCGGTAATTGGCCCCAGTATATCACTAGATGCTACACCCCAGTGTTGACATGCTTGTTTGGCAAATTGAGCCATGCAAGGGTCAGCTAAAGTAAAAACAACCATTGCCCCTTCTTTGGCTGCTTGCTTTATTATCTCCATTAATTTTTCAACATCATCAATCTAGAAAATCACGGTCCATCATGCATAAAAAGTTCAACACAATAACTAGCAAATTACTTGTACTAGGAAAATTGTATTCAACACTAAGCTCAACCACATTTGGTACCAGATCGCATCCAATAGTTGTTTAGTCTATTACTTTAGATAGTAAACATGGTCATACTTTTAGATGATACAAAAAGAAAAACAAGATCAGAATGCTTTTCACATGAATCTTTCATAACAAGTTTACTATTGTGTAACTCCAGCTATACAAACAAATAATAATAATAATAATAATAACTAGCTTCTAAATTTAATATATGTAAAAATTTTAATGAATTTCGTAACACAAATACATAGTTTACGTAAAAGCTACTAGGTTCGGCTGAACCTATATCTGGGCTTCTACCTCCACCTCTTATGTCGACAGTAGCTCAAAGCAAACAAATTACTTACATGTTAAATTTGTAGCCATTCTCATGGAATGAGTAATTGTTCTGTAACTTGCCAATTGATTTAAGGGATAGAAAAGGAGGGACAGGGATGGGTACTTTGACGAATGAAATGTTTCACCTTCTATTTCTTTTTTCAAATAAAAATAAACCAATGACCTCACTATACTTCCTCATGCAATTGCTATAACTTCTAACTAAATACAAAATCTAATGGAAGTTGTTCTTTGAACTCCTAGAAGAAGCCTCGTACGTCCAAATCTGAATATATTGTGTAAAAAGCCAAGTTGGCCACCTCCATTTTTTTCTCCTTCATAAAACATCTCCACATTAGCAATGGTTTCTATTGACAACCAAATTATCACACAAATCTTAGGACTTAGTGAAACATTGTAGTTGACACCTACCACGTCCAGCTTAAGGAAGCAGCTCTTGACTATACGTATTCCAAGCATCCATTTACTAAAGCCACTGAAACTTCAATTCCAAACTTAAAGCCCAAAACAATTATGAAGCAGGAGGTATTATGGCCACATAATATAGCCGAGGATCAATGTGAACAATATACTAGTGAGACAAATTCCATCATTTTCCCTACTCGTGCTTATCAATACTATTGTCTTTGTTATTGTCATCATAAAATTGTTTGGCTTAACTTTGACACCGCTTTCCCAATCCTATTACACACTCTTTCATGGACATTGACTCAAACCAACTACCAATTTGAATCCAGGTCTTGCCAATAGTAAATATGTTTTTTTTTCTCCTTTTAAATAGCTACACACATGTTTGTTCCTTATATCCTAAGCTACGCAACCACTATACATAGACAGATTACACACACCTATAAACAGTCCATAATCTCAAAGTTTGATGGATAAATTTATATTTTATTTGGTTGACACACAAATTTATTCAACCATAAATTTATATCATCAATCAAACATAAATAATATTCACATTATTCCGCGTAACAAACTTACCCCAGAGAACAAGTGAGTATTCACAGGGCAAACACGATCGACTAAGCAATAGTCAAATTGTCCTAAAGCTGCGTTAACGGCATGCTCCGCTGTCCATCCAGTTCCATCAGAGACCATAAATATCGGTTTACCTCCGTTAACCTCCTTGTCATCGTCGGGCGAATCGGACCGGCTATCACGAATAGGAGACATCGGCAAATCAATTTCCGGTTCACTACGAACCGGTGAAACAGACTTGCTGCGTGATTCAGTGTTTACACTGAGAGCAGACCGGTCTAATTTCCTTCCGGATCGGATGGTTCGAGCTCTGGACCACCGGTTTAGCTGAGGACTGGTTTTAATCCTTCGAACCGGAGCCTGAGATTTATCGAAAGCTTCAGAACTCGCCGGAGGAGATGGACTGTTTGTGCCGGAACCGGACATGTGTAAGGTAGAAGAACAAATCATTTCCTTTAGATTTTATTTTTTTTCCTCACTGAATAAAACTTTATTGATCGCAAAACGCCGAATCAGTTGAGATGTTTTTGCGGGTTCGTTAGAATCAAAATGGTTTGGGCCGGCCCATGTCTTAGTGGTCCAATTATTCTAATTGGCCCCATATTTTGGTCTTTGAAGATCTCATAGAAAAAAATAACGTAGCAAACATATAATATGTATTTACATTATAAAATTATAATTTAAAAAAATTACAATTTATAGTTATAGTTGTAGGTCGTTTGGTTTGAATAAAAGTTATGATGAGACTAATTATATTGGGATAAATTATGATGGGATTAATTATAATGAAAATAGTTTTTATTGTTTGTTTGGTTTACATATTCAAACTACTCTTCATGGCACAATTTTTAAGGATAAGATATTTGTTTACAAAAATACTCTCCACCTTATTTAGGTTTTTTATTTTTTATTTTTTATTTTCTTTGCAAGCTTTGTTTATTCATTGTTAAAAATAAATTTCAAGCTTATTTAATGTATGTGTATGCATTTTCATGATTGTGCTATTTGTTTTTAAAATTAAAGTTTCATCTTATTTAACTTAAAAAATAAAATTTTCATCTTATTTAGCTTAAAAATAAAACTTCCATTTAAAGCTTTCTAAAAGTAAGAAAAAAATATTATTACAATAATTTTTAAGTGAGTAATAAACTATTTAATTTAAAATATATAATTTAGCAGTGAAGTAAACTTTTTAAGAGAAATTAAAATATGCACAAACATAAGTAGTAGACAAATAAATTCAACTTTTAATATATTCATAAATAGAAATTTTATTTATCAAATATAATTTTTTAATAAAAAATATATAAAAATAACAATTAATTAAGGTTGGGAATATTATTAAAAATTATGTTAATATACATAAATATAAAAATGGTGTATAAAAGAGACTTTGGGAGGGATATCTTTGTTATTTCACACACTTTATCCGAGGATAAGTTATCCTGGAATTATTAAGTTATCTTGGTATCATTGTTGGAAAACTTACATATATATATTAGATTAAAAAAATATTTATCATTTATAACAATAAAAAATTATTTTCACTAAACAGTTATAATATATTTATATTTGCGTGATACACTTTTAATACAAGTGCAGATATCATAATATTGTTATATATTGCTATAAATAGTAATAAATAAAAAGTATCGCTGAAATGAGTAATTATTTATTAAAATGGATCTGCTTAAGTAATTTTACCATTATTATTCCACCCCAAGAAGGAATAAGTTATTCTAGGACTAATTGTTAATCCTGGGATAAGTTATCCCAATCTATGCAACCAAACAAAGAATTAAAGATCACTAAAAAATTATCTCAGGATTAGCTTTTCCTATCCATCACACCAAACGACCCCTTAGGGTTTTGTTTCTATTTTCTCTCTCCTCTCTTCCTCTTTTTCTATAATTTCTTGCCAGATATACATTACATATGTATATCAACTACATATATACAATTATTTTGACAGGTATATATACTCAATTTGTTAGATATACATATATACAATTTGTCTCTCTCCACTCTGCTCTCACTTGGTCACATTTCTCCTCCCTCTTTCGATCTCGCTCATCTCTCTCCTCTCTCTCCCGATCTCATTTGTCAAATATACAAATATATATGTATATTAATTAACATATGCAATTTGATGAATATACACATAGTATTTGACAAATATACATATATAATTTGGCTCTCTCCTCCCTCTCTCGATCTCGCTCACCTCCCTTCTTCCCTCTAGGTTATAGAGCTAAGGTTATGCTGTCTAATTATGAAAACTATAGTTATTTGACCTTATTAAGTTTCAAGTCTAGACTATTTATAAAAATTTTCGTTAGAGATATTCATAAATATCTTTGTGACCAAGATAAAGTAAAATTTTGAAAAAATCACTTAAGCAGGTACTTTTTAATAAATAATTATTAATTTTAGCTATATTTTTCATTTATTATAATTTATAGTAATATATAGCAATATTATTATAAATTTGCACTTTTATTAAAGTAAATTATGCATGCAATATAAATGTATTATTAGTGTTTAAAATATATTCTGTCATAGATGTATATATTATTCATTGATGAAACTTGCATTAAATATATTTTATAAATAATTTTCTATAAAATGAATTAAAATTTTTATTATAAGTATTCAATAAAATAAATTGACTGGCTCAAAAGAAAAGAAGTTAAAACATGATGATAAAAACTGTGCGAGTAAAAATAGAATATAAATTAAACAAATAGAACAACAAATAATAATAAACACTGAATAATAAAAAAAATTATGATTCGTAAATATAGTTATGAATGAGGACAAAGTCTAGCCATGTTTCACTCTCACATGAAATTCGACAACTCTTGAGTATATACTAATCTTCTACTTGAATCCTTAATCTCGATACCCCTCTTAACTTCTAATATAGCTCGCACTTCCTTACAAGTGTATTTATGCACCTGATTTTTACATGCTTGAATCATCTTAGTCTCAATTTTTTCATCTTGTCTGTAACAGATGTTATTAATTCCCTCCTAATATTTAACTTCATTTCTACTTATATCTCTCCTAATATGCTCACATATCTAACTATGCATCTTCATCTATAATATATTTATCTTATGAATGAGGATGTTCTTGACTGCCCAACGCTCTATCTTATAAAATAAAATTGATCAAACCATGACTATGTAAAAAGGCAAGCTCGGCGCACAAAAGCTCCCGCTATGCACAGAGCTTCAGAAGGGTTCAATCACAAGGATATATTGCATGCAATCTTATCTTGTATTTCTGCTAGAGACTGTTTTCAAGATTTGAACTCGTGACCTCCTAATCACATGATAATAATTTTAACAATTACCGAAAGACTCCCCTTCAAGTTTACATTGTCACACTCAAAGTCCCGTTAAGGCGGACTGACATCTGTTGCCGATAAGGCTTGGGAGAACTAACCTGTATTCATGTGCTTTCTATATATATATATATATATTATAAGTGATTTCTTTATTCAGTATGCCTTTAAGAAAGTAAACAGTAATAACAAGCCAAAAGGAAATGCATATGGCTAGGCTGTTGGGGCCATATTGGCTAAAGTAGGAGACATGACCACACTTTAATTTACATAGTCTACAAAGCCTCTAGATAAGGAAAAGTATCTGATAAGGGGTGGGATCAATTAACTATACAATACAAAAATATAAGCTCTAGATACACAAAGTTCCGAAGCAACCTAGAGCTTGGTTACAACAGCTGCATATCTTGTAATCCTACTGGGAAGATCTAATAACACCTGTACCTGCGGCATGAAATGCAGGTCTCCCATAAGGGACGTTAGTACGATATAATGTACTAAACATGGAAGGCAAGAAATACTGTATATGAAGTAACAACTCAAATGAAACTATGCACTCATGTAGGATAAAAGACCACCCTTAGTCATACTGTGGGATCATGTATTTTATATTCTTTTTATTACTTTATCTTTACTTTATAATCTGCGCACAACATGTAATACAAATGACCAGTTGATTAGTGGTAAATCTATATTGGGATAGACCCTGGCTAGGCTTTTCCTTTCATCCCTTGGGCTACCCCTCTGATAGGATTGACCCTTTCTAGGTGATTCTTCCATCACTTGGGTTACCACCCATCAATAGGTAATATACTTTATCTTTCAATTACTTTTGAGATGATTCTTTTGGTGGCATAATATTAGAGATGTAGGACTGTAGATACAACATATGACATGTAAATAATCACAAAAGACAACACCATAATGAAAGGAGTAGGTTACACAAATAATTAAATGCATATGAGGTAGAACAACACATGAACTTTATTTATTAGAACGAACTCGTGTATCTTTGTATCCAAGTATGTATGAGGATTTGAAGGTGACTATGTATGGGAGCATATGAACATGTGAAAGAGTTGAGACACGGTTAATAGTTGTACCGGAGTTGGTAAGTGCCTTAATGTTCCAAGGAGGGATCTATGTTTCATGCCAAATAATACGAAATCAAGTAGCCTTACATACCTCACTGTAACCTCGTTATTACCTCGAGATAAACTTCCCTTCCTCCAAATATTTATCTATAACATAGTAGGTGATAAAACTAGCATTAGAAGCCAATAGATACATCTTGGAAGCTCAATCTCATAAAAAAACAACATATGAGCAGCAAGCGGATAATTATAAACCCGAGCGTATTCTTTCAACCTTTCCGCCCCTAATTGTAATTTCTGATACACATTCTTATGTACATATCATGTGCAGCCTATTTTAGTGCCATAACAGTCTTACAACGGCCTACAAAGCACAACACATAACAATTCTACGCAACATACAAATAGGCGACATAACTTTACATCCCTTCGCTACATTTTGATGTCGACAATTCCAAACCTATTCCAACTTCAACCAAACTATCCCTGCTATACATACACATAAAACTAGTCCTAAAACAGTTCAAAAGCAATCCTCGAAGTAGGTGGAGGATGTGAGGTGATAGTAGTCAATCAATCAATCCACAAGTTCCTATTATGAGTATAATTACGATATCACACAAGAACTCACTTTTGCGGACTGTAAAAATGGTGCAAATATATTATTATAGAACCAATACTCATTAAAAAAAGTAGCCTCCATTCATAATCAATCCAACCAAAAAGCGAATAGCTTCCAAATAAACAAGATCTAAAATGTACAACAACTTTTGGAACATATGTTGTCCAATAATTTCAGCAAAGGTATAATCAGCTTAAGCTCTTATTTTGCATAGGAAAACCATACTAAATACATAAGTATTCTTACTTACCTTTACTCTCAAGGTGTATGGCTCCTCCAAGAACCCTAAAAGTCTCTTGTGGCTGCTAGTAAAGTCAAGAAAGAGCTGAGAGAGAACTTGCAAAACAATTTGGTTTTTTTGTTCAAGTTAAAATGACTTATGGGAGCTGTTTTAAACCCTTTTTAAAGGGGAAATTTCACCGACATAAATAAGGCATTTTTAGCTTTACTTTATTAAGTTAGTGATATAGCTTCTTGCCCCTTTCAATTGGGCCTTATTGGGTTCAAATTGGTTGGGCCTTGGCTGCCCACTTTTCCCTTTTCTCCTTAGTTAGTTTTGGCCCAGTTCACCAAGTGTGTTTTGTTATACTTGGATCCTTTCTCTATTATTCTTGGGTTGAAAATATAGTCCATTTATGATGCTAAAATATGGGCTATAGTTACTCTTTTAACACGGACTTTATTCATAATCGGACTTGGACAAATTCGACGTCGGGCCTCGTCTCCGTTTAGCTAGCAAATTTAAGCTAAGCAAATAAGTGACTGTAACACCCCACATCTTACAATATTGGCACAATGCAAATGAAACATGACATGGTTTGGTCAAGTTAGCGCTAATTCTTAAAAAGTGCTTGAATCTCGTGTTAATGAACTATATGTGCGACTAACGCTTAAGAGGGGCGAGTGTATACATTTTTGTGTCGAATTGAGGAGATTACGACCTTAAAATAAAGTGAAAGAATTGAGGTCCGTGTATTACTTAGTAAACAAGTAGGTGAGTCACCTACATGCTTAGCTTAAATTTGTTAGTTAAATAGAGACGAGGCTTGACGTCGAATTTTCCCAAGTTCAATTACGAATAAAGTCCGTGTTAAGGGTGTAACTTTGGTCCATGTTTTAGCATCATAAATGGGCTAAATTTTTAGTCCAAGAAGTATAACAAAAAGGGCCCAAAGACATCACAAAACACTTAATAAATTGGGCCCAAACTAAGTGAAGATGACATTGGAAAATAGGCAGCCCAAACCCATCAACTTGGAGACCCATTTAGGCCCAAGTGCAAGGGCCACGCTAGTAGATAAGCAACTTAATAATGTGTGGTTTAAGGTGGTCAAAGGGTCAAGGGAATGTCGGCCAAAGACCCCTTTATAAAGGGCTCCAAAGCAGCTCCAATTCATTTCTCAACTTAACACAAAAAAAATCATCTTTGTCTCCAACTTTTCTCTCAACGTGTCTTGATTTGTAAAGAAGCAAAAAGGAAATTCTAGGATTCTTATAGAAGCCCTATACCTTGAAGTAAGTGATAAGTAACACATGTGTTTAGTATGGTTTTCTTATAAAAAATAAGAAGTATATGCTAGTATGTTGTGCTGGAAATTTAAGACAACTTATGTTTAGAAAGTTACTACATACTTGCCTTTTATTTTCGTGATCTCTCTATGGTTTGTGAGCTGTATTATGAAGATAAATTGATGTTCTTGACATGGTATGAGTTATAGATATTATACTAAAGTTGCTACCCTATTTTGGTTTCATTTGATGAGCGCGTTATCTTAAGCGTCATATTGATTAGAACTTGCGGGCTCTCACATCCTTCGTGACTTCTTAAGTATTGTTATAAGGCTGTTTTAGATCTATTTATATATGTAAATGTTTCTGGAATAATTTGGTTAAAGTTGGAATAGGTATGGAGTTGTCGACTTTGAAATATAGCGAAGGGAGGTAACGTTATGCTGTCCACTTTTAGGTTGAGTAGAATTGTTATGTGTTATGCTTTGTGGGATATTATAAGGCTGTTACGGCATTAAAACAGGCTAGTCATGATGTGTATGTGTGAATGTGTGTTGGAAAATACGATTAGAGACGTAGAGGTTGGAAGAATACGCTCGGGTTTATAAAAACCCGCTTGCTGTCCATGTGGTGTTTTGTTATATGATTGGACTGCCAAGGTGTATCTATTGGCTACTAATGCTAGTTTTATCACCTCCTATATTGTAGATAAGTATTTGGAGGAAGGAAAGGTTATCTCGAGATAGTAGCAAGGTCATACAACGAGGTATGCAAGGTTACTTGATCTCGTATCACTTGGCATGAAGCATAGATCTCTCCTTGGTACATAAAGGCACTTGCCAACTCCAACACAACTATTAATCGTGTCTCCATTCTTTGACATGTTCACATGCTTCCATATATAGTCACTTTCGAATCTGAATACATGTTTGTGTACTAAGTTACATGAGTTCTTGTTACTAGATAAAGTTCATGAGTTGTTTCATTTCATACGCATTTCATTATTTGTGTAACGTACTCTTTTCATTGTCATATTATCTTACATGATTATCTACATGTCATATGCTACATATACAGTCCTACAGTTTCAATATTGTGACCACTAAAAGAATCATCTCACAGGTAATTGAAGGATACAGTATACAGTTTTTGATAGGTGGTAGCCCGAGGAGTGGAGATAGCACCTAGCCAGGGATGATCCTATAACGGGGGGTAGCCCGAGGGGTTAAGTAAAACTTAGCTAGGGACGAACCCGATACAGTTTCACCACTGATCAGTTGGTCATTTGTTTTACAGTTGTGCACAGATTTTACAGTAAAGGTAAAGTAAAATAAAGAACATAAAGCACATGATCCCACATTATAACTAAAGGTGGTCTCTTATGTTACAATAGTGTACAGTTTAATTTGAGTTGTTACTTGATATATAGTATATCCTACCTTACATACTCAGTACAATATCTCGTACTAACGTCCCTTGTGGGGGACCTGCATTTTCATGCTGCAGGTGCAGGTGCTAGTAGATCTCCCAGTAGGAGTACAGGATATTCAGCTGGTGTCACCAAGCTCCAAGTTGCTTCAGGGCTTTGTACATGTCTAAAGCTTACATGTTTTTGTTGCACAGTTTGTTGAGGTGGGGCCTGTCGCGACCCTCATCAGATGTTTTTCTTTATTTAGAGGCTTTGTAAACTATGTAAAGCAAAATGAAGTCATGTCTCATACTTTAGACACTAGGGCCCCAACGACCTAGTCATATGCATTTTCTTTTGGCTTGTTATCACTATTTATATTCTTAAAGGCATGTTAAATGTAGAAACCCCTTATAGTATGTATAGAAAATGTATAGATACAGGTTGGTTCTCCTGGGCCTTATCAGCGACGGGTGTCAGTCCGCCCTAATGGAACTTTGGGGCATGGCAGAAGTGGTATAAGAGCGGGTCTCCCTAGGGAGTCTACAAAGCCGTGTCTATATAGAATCTTGTTTATCAATATGTTGTGCACCACATTTATAAGAAGGAGGCTTTGTGGCATTTAGGAGTTGTTACTTTCTTTCCATTCTTTAGATCGTGCCATAAAGTCAAGTGTAATAGGTACATTATGTCTAATTCCTAAATTCTTTTGTACAACAAATATGCTAGAAACAAGACAGAACAAAGGTAAAGGGAAGGGAATAAAGTGGGGGTTGGTATACACAACCAGGGGAGACAACGAGATGAGGTTCGAGAGGAGCCTTTGTCACAGACATCTCCAAATCCTCCAGTTCCTGATGAACCCGAGAGTGTTGGAACTCCCCCAGAACCACCTATTGATGCTACCGTGCAGGATTTGAGAAATTCAGTCCAACTATTGACCCGTATAGTTGCTGGTTAAGGCCAAAGGCAGGAAAGTCCAGTTTTGGGTACAGGTGGTACAAATAAGGCAACTGGCACAAGGATACGTGATTTTCTTAACTTGGACCCTCCATCCTTCACTAGGTCCGATCCCAATGAAGATCCCCAGGATTTTATTGATCAGATTCAGCATACCTTAGATGTTATGCACGTGAGTGGTAAAGAAGCTATCGAGTTAGCGACATATAGGCTAAAGGGTGTGGCTATATTGTGGTATGAACCTTGGAAGCAATCTAAGGGTATAGATGCACCTCCAACCACTTGGAAAGAGTTCAAAGAGGCATTTCTTGACCATTATTTGCCATTGGAGATCCGAGAGGCTCGTGCAGATCAGTTCCTGAATCTCCACTAAGGGAATATGAGTGTGAGGGAGTACAACCTTCAATTTAATTCCCTGGCAACGTATGCTCCTAATATAGTTGCTACAATGGCAGATAGAGTTCACCGATATGTAGATAGGTTGGATACATATTTGGTCAGAGACCGCATTATTGCTTCGTTGAATAAGGAAATAGACATAGCAAGGATGCAGGCTTTTGCACATAAATTAGAGGACCAGAGATAGAGGAGAAGGACGCAAGAGTTGGAAAGGGGGCAGGCTAAAAGAGCCAGATCTACAAGGCAGTTTACACCACCCCAAAGTGATCTCAGGCCTCGATTTTCTACTATACCACCTAGGCCATCATCCTCCTACTCTACATCCAGTGCTCCACCACAACTTCAAGGGTCTAGAAGTAATCAGTTTGGTCAAAGGGGTGAAGGGCAAGGTTCCCGGACAAAGGATCATTTAGTAGGCCAACTAATGACTCCTAGGCAGCCTTTTAAATAGTGTGGAAGGAGTCATCCGGGTATATGTCGTGTTGGGACAAATGATTGTAATTGGTGTGGTGTGCTAGGACACATGATAAGAGATTACCCGAGGAGACGTATGGGGGGTATGACACAATCTACTAGGTCAGCTGTTGCATCATCATCATCAGTTCCTCCAACAGGTAGGGGTCAGCAAGCACCTATGGGTCGTGGTAGAGGTGTTAGAGGGGCAGCTAGCTCTAGTGGGATCTAGAATCGCACATATGCACTGGGGAGTCGACAGAATTTAGAAGCTTCACCTGATGTGGTCACAAGTACATTATCCATCTTTTCACATAACATATATGGATTAATTGACCCTGGTTTTACACTATCATATATCACTCCACTAGTTTCTGGGAAGCTTAAGAACTCCCAAATTATTGAGCAAACCATTTGAAGTGTTTACACCAACTGATAAATATATTATGGCTAGAAGGGTTTATTATGACTGCGTAGTAACTGTTTGTGACCGTGACACATTGGCTAACTTAATTGAGCTAGATAAGGTGGAATTTGATGTTATAATGGGTATGGATTGGTTAGCTTATATTTATGCTATTGTGGATTGCCAAACTAAGATAGTGTACTTCCACTTTTCAAATGAAGCAGTTATCGAATGAGAAGGCAATTTTGGGGCACCTTAAGGCCAGAAAAATGATATGTAAGGGGTATATATGTCATTTAGTTAGAGTAAGGGATATGAAGGCAGAATCGCCAGCTCTTCAGTCAGTTCCAGTAGTAAATGAATTTGTCGATGTGTTCCCCGAAGAACTCCCAGGCTTACCTCCTGAACGAGAAATAAATTTTGGTATTGACTTACTTCCAGGCACTCAAGCTATTTCTATCCCTCCATATAGAATGGTCCCGACAGAATTACGTGAATTAAAAGAGCAGTTAAAAAACTTATTAGAGAAGGATTTTATAAGACCTAGTGTGTCCCTTTGGGGTGCACCAGTGTTGTTTGTTCGCAAAAAGGATGGCACCTTGAGAATGTGTATCGACTATTGACAATTGAATTGGGTGACAATTAAGAATAAATATCCCCTCCCCAAGATTGATGATTTACTTGATCAGTTACAGGGTGCCAAATGCTTTTCAAAAATTTATTTGAGAACAGGTTATCACCAAGTGAGGGTGAAGGAGCAAGATATACCTAAGACAGCTTTCAAAACACACTATGGGGTCACTTTGAATTTCTTGTTATGTCATTTGGGCTAACGAATGCACTAGCAATTTTTATGAATCTGATGAACAGGGTATTCAAGCCATTTTTAGATGTGTTTGTGATAGTGTTTATAGATGACATTTTTGTATATTCAAGATCAGAAGAGGACCACGCAGATCACTTGCGACAAGTGTTACAGGTTCTTCTTGATCGACAATTGTATGCCAAGTTCTCTAAATATGACTTTTTGCTAAAATCAGTAGCATTCTTGGGTCATATTGTGTCTGATGAGGGAATAAGGGTTGATTCACAAAAGATAGAAGCTGTGACAGATTGGCCAAGACCAACAACACCCATGGAAGTCCGGAGCTTCCTAGCCTTGTCAGGCTATTACGGGAGATTTGTTGAGGGTTTTTCTTCTATTTCTGCACCTCTAACAAAGATAACACATAAGGCAACTAAGTTTCAATGGAATGATGCATGTGAAAGGAGCTTCCAGGACCTAAAAAATAAGCTAACTTCTGCACTTGTGCTAGTAGTTCCAGAAGGTACTGAGGGGCATACAGTGTATTATGATGCTTTAGGAGTTTTCTTAGGGTGTGTATTGACACAACATGGTAAGGTAATTGCTTATGCATCCAGAGAGCTACGACCACACGAGAAAAACTATCCAACACATGATCTTGAATTAGTAGCGGTTTTGTTTGATTTGAAAATATAGTGCCACTATTTGTATGGGGTCCATGTTGACATATATACTGATCATAAGAGCCTGCAATACATCTTTAAGGAGAAAGACCTGAATTTAAGACAGCGGAGATGGCTAGGGCTAATAAAGGATTACGACGTTGATATACTATACCATCTGGAGAAGGCAAATGTAGTAACTGATGCTCTGAGTCGTAAGGCAATCATGAATACTGGCGATCAAGCTATGGTAAGACAAGGATTGACTAAGGATCTACGTCAGCTAGCCAAATTGGGGGTTCGCCTTCTTGAAACTCCAAAGGAAGGGGTTATTGTGCATAATGCTGCGGAGTCTTCATTGGTAATAGAGGTGAAAGAAAAACAGTTCAAGGATCCTGTTCTACGACAGGTTAAGGAAAAGGTGAGTCGAGGTACAATAAAAGGCTTTGACCTTGCAAAAAATAAAGTACTTTACTGCCAAAATAGATTATGTGTGCCTGATATTACTTGCTTAAGAAAGTGGATAATGGAAGAAGCCCATCATTCCCGATACTCCATCTACCCAGGATCGACTAAGATGTACCATGACCTGAAGAGAATGTTTTGGTAGGAAGGCATGAAAAAGGACTTTGTAGAATTTGTGGCTCAATGTCTAAATAGCCAACAGGTGAAAGTGGAACACCAAAAGTCAGGAGGTTATATGCAGTGTATAGAACTTCTAACCTAGAAGTGGGATATGATCAATATGGATTTTGTTATAGGTTTGCCTCGTTCATCTCAGAAGTTTGACTCCATATGGGTAA
>JAOTQR010091908.1:0-32414 GCA_025774065.1 Solanum ossicruentum
CTATTTTTGATCCAATTGAGGACTTCCAACTCCAATTTAATTATGTACACCATATTCACTTAATACTCTAATCATGCGCCGAAAATATACTTAAGTTCAAATTACCCAACGTCCACAACAAAATTTCCCAATTGCATAATTTTCCTTAATTTTTTTAAAAAATACGGGGTCTAACATTAGGGTGGAGCTACAACTTGTATAAACAAACATAGAAGACCATACAAGGGTACATGCTAGTAAAGAACAAGAAAGAAAACGAATTAGAGAAGTGGAGTTTAGTAAAAAAAAATGCTATGGGCAAAAATCCGAAGTGGAATGGCTGAACCTATAGATAATGCAAATACATGATACCTCTTTGCGCATATGAGGAGTAGACATAATAAAAATGCTATAACTAGTCATATTACTACAGTATTAGTGTACATACTCAGGAATCTATTGAGCAGGCGACACTCAATTTCTGTCAATTTATTAAAATTGACATTAAAAAAGCGTATAACTCTCTTAAGTGGAAAATGAAAGCACTTATTGCATGGGATAAATTGTGTAATCTTAAAGTAAGTGGAGATCTTAACTTTCTTGATATATATACATGAAACAAGGTTGCCATTGGAAAAGTATTATGGAATCTTTGCAAGAAAAAGGATAAATTATGGGTTGCTTGAATTCATGATTACTATGAAAACTTATGAAAGCTGCTTAATATCTTCAGTAGGCTGGTTATGCTGAGGAGAATATAAGGAACATAGATAAGTATTCTATTGAAAAAATCTATCTACTAATGAGAGGTCCAATGTTGTGGACAAATATGGGAGCACCGAAATGACTATTCTTTTTGTGTCTACAAGTGAATGGAGGGCTTGCACGAAAAGATAGACTGGCAAAATGGGGTATAGTACAGTCTCCTCTACGTCAACTCTGCCTACAAGTAAATGAAGACTTAGATCGTCTATTCATTCAATGTATATGTGTTGCTGAAGTGTGGAAGCAATTCTATTGTGGCAAGGCATCAATCGAAGTAACCTCAACAGACTACTAAAGTACAATGGACTAACTGATACATGAAGGGTAGAAGTAGCAGGACTCGTGTATATAGGTTGGCAATAGCTAGAACAATGCATTGCTTGTGGAGGGAGCGTAATAACAGAATTTTCAAGAAGCAACAACAATTATCAGAGGATCTTATCAAGCATATTATTCAAGAGATACATGGAAGAGGTTAAAATGTAAATCCATAGAGTAGCTAAGTTAGAAGAATGAGGAAAAACAAGGATGAATTGCATATCCATACTCGCCAGATCACCTGTTTGTAAAGTTCATTTGATAAATAAAATATTACATACCAAAACAAAATAATTCACAAAAGGACCCCATCATTATTGACAAAATTTTTTAAAAACGCACATTTTTTTTATAAGATGGATTAGTAAGTATTTCTGTAGCATCAATAAGAATTAAAGATAAATATATGTAAAAAAATACATATAGAAAATAAACTATTGTATAGCTAATTTATTTTAATATTATCACTCACGCCTCTTAGGAAAATAACATTATTTTTTTAAACAAGTAAAAATTTATAAAATAATTGAACAATCTGAAGGTTCAATTTCCTTAAAAAAAAATTAATCGTACGCTTCAAGTTGTTTAGTTTGTTCCATGGGGTATCTTTGGTGCTTCCCTTGCCTTTTTGATGTTTTTGGGGATGACGATGATTCTCTAACATCTTCTCCCCCAAAATTTGCCTTTTTTGTTTGCTAATTTTCTATTGTAAAAAATTAAATAAAAAAAGAACACAAAGAAATCATGTGTTAATATTTTTTTTTGGTTGTTTACGCATTCAATTTATATAAGAAATAATTAAATAGAACAAAAAAATACATATATATGAGAGACATTTACGCACCTTTTTTGTTTGCTGAATAGAGATAGAGAGAAGTGTGTTATAAGCTTGTAGTAAATGACCTATTTATAGTCGAAAAAAAGTTGATTAAGGCAGCCGCTGATCATTTGATTGGGTTTCTTCAGGAGTTCGTGATACCCGAAGGGGCACAAACCATAGACACATAGAATTTGATCTAGCATAAAATTAGGAGAGTAGGAGTAGGAGGATCATAGAGGATACAAATTTTGAACACAAAATAAGAACTGTGATTTGAATAAATATTTAATTTGAGATTATTACATATGATGACCTATTTATATATTGTCTGTACAAATTGCATCAAAGGTAATTCCATAAAAGGAAATATAATTATGACTTTTTGAGTCATAGATTAGATTTCATAAATCGATATATGATTATGAATTTTTTTCTATCAAAGTCACAAAATTATGTTTTCTAATAGTACAATCATAATTTTTTTAAATCCTACTATGATATCCTCACATATGGCAACAACTTTATTAATTATGCCACTTAGGCTTTTCATTCAATTAACTTAAAATTTTAATTTCTTTAATTAGTGAGCTTACAATTAAAACTATGACAAGAAACTTAATGCCAAACTTAAAGAAGCGGGGAGAGATGGAGCGTCTTCTCATAGTTTTAACACTAAGCACACTAATTAAAGAAATAAAACTTTTAATAAGTCACATAAAAAGATACTAAAATTTACTCATTAATTAGATAAATTTAAGGACATGATTTTGATTTGATACATAATAGACAATTTTAGTATGTTCAATCTCTCATGTCCTGACCCCTCAAGCCGTAATGACACCTCTATCCACCAGTAGGTCAGAGAAAAACTTTGTACCCTCAAGTTGTGGTGAGTCCTCTAATTCGATAACAATATCTTAGTTTCTTTTATGATAGATGTATTAAGATCTTTGAATTATCTAGTTGTATTTCTTTGGCTACATTTTACTTGAGGGTGAGCTTGAACATGTCTTAACCCTCACCAAGTCTAAGTTAGAGGTATTGTTGGATAGATATTAAGAGTGTATGTTTTAAGTTTCCTTTATGGATTTTATGTTGGTTCTCCCTTAGCCCCGTTTCTGAATTGACCCAAAAAGGTACCCAAAAATGTGCCTCGGAAGTGCCCAAAATCGTAATTTTCATATATTTCGAAATCCGTTTGTGATATCAAAAATTCAAATTCATATTCTTGTTCAGGGGAAAAAATTGAGTGAGAAATGGGTATAACTCTAATCTTAGAGGACCCGTAGCAAAAAATAAATTTCGTCAATTTTGCAATTCCAGAAGCAGTCCGCTACTGCTCCGTGACGTGGACCTGTCGCGGAGCAGTGTATTTTGTTGCTAGTTTTTTTATCTCGGTCCAACCTTTGGAGTCTTGAGCCTAAGTCTTCCATGCATAAAACATCAATACTTAGCCATAATTCACCTTCATATCGTACAAGATATTCCCCAATACTCTCCCGAACACTTAGATAAATATTTCACTTAAAATTCAAGTGCCAAATCTCATTTCGAATCTCAAGTATTTTACCCAAGCTTCAAATCTCCATTCCAATCTTCATCAAGGAATTCCCCTGAAACGACCCGAACAGTTCCCAAAAACGTGCCTCGGAATGTCCAAAATTTTAATTTCTTTATATCTAAAAATCCATTTGGTTTTTTGAAAATCCGACTTCATATTCTTGTTTAGGGGATCCAAATTAGGGTGACAAGGTCTAACCCTGATTTTAAAGCAAAGAAATCGATTCATGAAATTTAGCATGGTATAATTTTCAGAGAGCTTTTCGCGTAGTGGATTGGAGTTTCCGCAATGTGGAGATGTGTATCTGGGCGCTGTCTTTTTTTTTTTTAGCCTGCTCAATATTTTTCTAAGTGTTGGCCTAAATTTCCCTAGCGTGTTTTCACTTATATTTAGAATTATTTTACTCTTATATCACTCCAAACATTTCCCAAAATCCATTCCTGCACTTAGTCTTATTTTATTCTCAAAAACCAAGTCCCAAAACCCCCATCTAGATTTAAGAGTTCTCTTCAAGCTTCAAGTCTCCATTGTCAACCTTTACCAAGAACTTTTCCAAAGCTAAGGTATGTGGCATTGAACCATTGGGTTCTTCCATCCATGGTGCCTAAACCCTCTTTTATTTAATATTGCACGATTTAAAGTTGATTTACATGTGGTTCTTGAATATTGAGAAATTTACTTCACAGTGATTTTAGTTCATGAAAGTATGATTGTTTTAGCATGTTTTGAGCTTCAAATCTTGGATCTAATGTTGGAATTGATGAGGGGTTTTGATATGAATGTCTTCGGGGTGTTGCAAGGTGTTGACTAAAGGTTTTAACACTGATTTTCTTACATGATTTCATCTCTAAATTACATACTTTTTTACCCCTATCACATACCCCCAAGGTGTTTGATAAAATGTCTGGTAATGGATTCTTGAGGAATTAAAGGTCTAAAGCATGATATATGATATGAATGATTTTATGATGATGAAATGAGATTATGTAAACATTTATTCCTACATGAGATACTGCATTAGAGCCTATGATGAATCCTATATAAAGTGTTGCATAGACCATGCCCGATCCGTAGAGAAAAGAACTAGAGTAACCATGCGAGGGGTTTATACTTCTTCACCATAGATGTTTGGGGTGTGACCATCATCAACCATGCGAGGGGTTTATACTTCGTCACTATGGATGGTGGGGTGCAACCACCATCAACCATGTGAGGGGTTTATACTTCGTCACCATGGATGGCAGGGAGCGACCACCATCAACCACCAAGGGGTTCATACCTTGGATAGCTTGCTTGGTCTCATTCTTCACATATGATATTCTATATGAGCATGATATACTTAAACGTGATTTATATATGCATTGATCATACATGCCATCTTGCTATTATATGCCTATTGTCTATCGTTTTACATTTTGGATTATGAGCCCCATCTCTTGTCGCATTGCATCTCACATATTTAGTATATTCAAACGTACTAATGCATACTCTTGCCTACATGATATCACCATGTAGGGATCGGTGCGCAAGTTGATTATCCTCTTCCTCCACGTGGTTAGACGGTGCTACTCCAAGCTTATGGTGAGTCCTCCATTTCGAGGACTTTGGTTATGTATTTTCCTTATTATCTGTGTATTGAGACACTACCTTATGTTATATTTGACTATGAGGGTGAGCCCGGTTACCTTGTCTTGGGCCCCGCTCTTTCTATGTTTTAGAGGTGTATGTTGAACAAGGTATGTACTTTGTATGAGCTTGACTCCTGACTTTTGATTTCGAAGTTTAAGACCCTAGTCCCCTTGCCCTTACTTTAATTG
The DNA here is from genome assembly GCA_025774065.1 of Solanum ossicruentum. Taxonomy (NCBI): domain Eukaryota; kingdom Viridiplantae; phylum Streptophyta; class Magnoliopsida; order Solanales; family Solanaceae; genus Solanum; species Solanum ossicruentum. The sequence continues at coordinate 5,261 of JAOTQR010091908.1, forward strand.
AATATGTCTTTTTTTATGCTTCTGCAACCAATGATGTGTGACGATATGTTAAGAGGCTTATTTGGGGTCCAATAGGGCTCCCCATTCGCCGTGTCACGTCTAGGCCCTAAGCTTAGGTCGTGACATCTCCAAAGTTGAGCTATGTGTGTTTCAACCATTGCGTCACGCCCCGGGAGGGTACCTTAGCTGTAACTGGCACTCGGAGACTATTGGTAATCCCAAGCGAACCACCTAGACCCATTACACTTGTTTAATTAATACATTAGCAGAGAACATTCAATAAATCAAGTGAACTATTAGTGGGCAATAAGGTTATCACTGTGTCAATCATATGAAATAAAAATAAAAGGATGATCTTAGTATAAAGAAGGAAAAGGGGGGTATAGAAAACCCAACATCAACCATCATCAGTCTACATCTATGAAGCCTCTATAGCTACGATCTAAGAGGGTACCATGACAAGCCATGACTATCACAGTCCAATAAATGAATTCAATGAAAAGAAAAGCAAGTAAAGATGTCTTTCTGAAAGCAGAGAAGGACTTACCAAATATGAAGTCAAGGCACTCTGAACCTCATCAAATAACTTGCTGAAGTCCTCTGTCTACAGTATTTGGATCATAAAATGATGTAGTACCAAAGGGGTGCTAGTAAGTGGAATGTACTGTATGTAAAATGGGCTAAAGTGAACAATATGGGCTATACAACATTAAATGACATCAGCTCATCAATCACTCAACCTCAACTCAGAGTAAGGAACATGACACTACCACATCACCATCCATCAAGACATCATACTATCGCATCAACCTCAGAGTACTATCAACATGAACCTATCTGGGAGTTTCTGTAATCGACAATTGACACCTATGAGTCGATGATGATACAATGAAGAGATGTCGTTGTCACATCCATCCAGTACCTTTCTGGGGTAAAGGATGAGCCTATCGGGGATCCCAAAAGTCTACCAAGTCCTTTGCGGGACAAAGGAAACCTCCACTTTCATGGTCCAATCCTCTCCTATGCTGGCCATATAGTTAATGAGTTCGAGTGGGACTCATTCTTACCAATTTCGGTGCTAATACTCCTCCCAGGACTTGACATGCTCATAAGTTTATCAACACCAGGATGATTATACAATCAACCTCCTTTAGATAGGGTCCTCGTCTCATCTGACTTTCTATCAACTCAAGGAATAGAATCATCCTTTCAAAATCTATCTCAATCTCATTCAAAACTCAAGGACATTAGTTTCGTCAATTTCAGCTATCTCTATACTCATCCCAAGACTCAGACCACAACAATCAAAACACCTAGACAGTCAAGGCTCTAGACGCTACCTTATGTTCATTCTTGGAGTCTTTAATAAGGAAATCATGTATATTAGGTACACAATCATACAATAATACATGTAAAAAGTAAATATATGTATGATGATCATTAATTTAGGGGAATAAGTAATAATTAAAGATAGTTTTCAAGATTACATTTAAGAAATCACAACAGACCCATTACATTCTACTATTTGACCTAACTCAATCATGGGGGGCACATAAGGAACAATCCCATATTCAGAGCAGCCTTTACATACTTGGTATGAATTCCAAACATTTCTTGAAGAACTTTGACATGGACCTGAAACCCTTAACTCTTTCTTCTTCTCCTTCTCTCAGAATATACGTTTAGACTTAGTTAATAATGGGTTTTGAACTCTCAATTGATAATAAATGACCTTAAAAGTACGTTTTAGGACTTAGGATAGGGTGGGGAATGACCAAAAGGCCCTTCCCGAATTAAAAGAAAAAAGTTCAAAATTTGTACACTGGTCTGCGACGTGCCAGGCCCACGAACCAGTGTACTTCGCGAATTTTTCTGAAATTCCAATTCCCGTTGAAAATAATAAAACTTAAGTATGTCTTCGCACCCCCTCCGCGTCGTGCTAGGGGCACAGATTGACTTTGTTTCATGTGAAATTAGTGAAAATTATTTTTTGAATGAGTTGCTCTTAAATCAGATCGAGACCATTTTTCACTCAATTTTCCACACTGATCGCAAATCTAGACTTAAATTTCCCATTTGAGCTTTGGAAGATGCATTATGCGTACAAAAATTTCAAGGCCATTTTGGTAATTTTATGGGGTGTTACATCATGTCCCCCTTGGGATCATTCATCCTCGAACGAAGATTAAGGGTAGAGTAAAAGCACGAGTAACCTCAAAACTAATCTCATTCCTCACTCGAGAACTCTCAAACTCTCAACTATCCATCATTTATTTGTCTCTATCTTAGACTCGAGAGTAGAATCAGATTATTACATCAACTCAATGAAAGGAGACATTCAATAACGTTAGGGATAAAGACATTACCTTTGACATCATCATGATTCGGCATGAATTGGTGTAGGTATTTGAGTTTCATCGCTTCCTCAACTTCCCACGTAGCTTCTTCTATATATTGATTCCTCCATAGAACCTTAACAGAGGCTGTCTTTATTCCTCAGCTTAAGAACTTGTCGATCAAGGATTAGGATTGTAATATCTTTGTAAGGTTGTCTATCATTCAGCCCAGTACTCTTAATAGGGATTGCCAAAGCAGGATTTCCCAAACACTTCTTCAGTATTGACACATGAAACACCAGGTGAACTCCATCTAACTCAAAAGGAAAGTCCAACTCATAAACGACCTCCCTAATTCTCCCCATAATCTTTTATGGTTTGATATAGCGTGGACTCAGCTTACCCTTCTTGCCAAACCTCATGACACCTTTCATGGGTGACACCTTCAAGTACACCCAATCATCCATCTCAAACTCCAAGTCTCTTCTTCTTACATCTGTATAAGACTTATGACGACTTTGTGCTATCTTCAACTTTTCTCTGATGAATTTCACCTTCTCCATAGATTGGTGGGCAAGATCAATTTCGATCAATTCAGCTTCACCAAACTCAAACCAGCCAATCGGTGATCTACATCTCCTCCTATATAATGCCTCATAAGGGGTCGTCCGTATGCTGGCATGGTAGCTATTATTGTATGCAAACTCAATTAATGGTAGATGATCATCCCAATTACCCTTGAATTCAATGAAACACACTTTTAACATATCCTCCAAATTCTGAATGGTGTGATCTGCCTATCCATCTGTCTGATGGTGAAAAGCTGTGCTCAGATTCACTTTCGTACCCAATCCTTTATGAAAAGATCTCCAAAATTGAGAGGTAAATTGAGCTCCTTTGTCCGAGATAATGGAAAACGGAACCCATGCAACCTCACAATCGCATGAATGTATAGTCAGGCAGAATCCTCAGCCGTGTTAGTTATCTTGACTGCCAAGCGGTAGGCTTACTTAGTCATTCTGTCCTCAATTACCCATATCGAATCATGTTGTTGTCGGGCTCTAGGTAAATCGGTAATGAAATCCATGTTGATCATCTCCCACTTCCACTCAGGAATTTTAAAGTTTTGGGCTAGGCCACACAACCTCTAATGTTCAACCTTGACCTGTTAACAATTAGGGCACTTAGAGACAAATTCAGCAATGTCTTTCTTCATCCCATTCCACCTGTAGACTTTCTTCAAGTCGTGGTATATCTTGGTAGAACCGAGATGAATGAAATATCTGGAGCTATGAGCTTCGACCATGATCCTATCTCGAATGCCGTCAACATTGGGCATACACAATCTTCCTTGATACTTCAACACCCCATCTCCCCCTTTGGAGAAAACCATTACCTTTTGCTTATGAACCGCTTCTTTTAATTGAAACAAAACAGGATCTTGATCTTGCTTTTCCTTCACTTTTGACACTAAGGATGAAGAAGACACATTCTGAACATTGACCTCGCCTTCATTGTTCTCTTCAAGACACTCCCAGTCGAGCCAATCTAAGAACTTCCTTATCTAATTCTCTAGTCCCTTCCTCCACATGGGCAGTATTGCCTATAGACAACCTGCTAAGAGCATCAACAACAATGTTAGCCTTAACTGGATGGTAGAGAATGCTCCTGTCGTAATCCTCGAGCAACTCTAACCATACACATACCATCAACTAAGGTATCTCTATGATAAATGGATACTACACAATCTCTGTAAACCCTCTCAGCTAAGATAGACTCACCAGTAGGAGTGGAAATAGCAAAAGGTTCAAGCAAACACTCTTGGAGAATCCCAAACTTACAGCCACATATGGGACCACAAAAGACAAAGTGGCACCCGGATCAAACAATCATGACTATCAAAGGTAAGGACTTGAAGCATAACCGTAACCACATCTGGTGAAACCTCCTGATCCTGTCGATTATTCATAACATAAAGACGGTTCATCCCCCTTCCCGTGCCTTTAGTAGTACCCCTTTGATGATTACCAGCTTCGATTTTGTTGGAAAATTTAGGTTATAACAATAAATTTAGTTTCCTAATTGTGAAACGTTTAATTACTCGAATGTGTCAACTTAATCAATTTCTTATTTCTACTAATGATTCTAACAAAAATAAATTTTGGGGTGTAACAAGAGTTTGTATTCTCAAATGATATCAGATGGATTTTCATGTATTGTGGAAATTGTATTTTCTCTATGATTAATATCTTCTTTTGAAAGAAAAAAGATTTTCAAATCTCATAATTTATGATCAGTTCATTCAACATTTCCTTTTTTAGCTGTGGAGGATTGTGGTCTATAGCTCCCTTCACCCCATATCCTTTTAGGACACTCAAACTGGAAGTGACCATCCTGTCCACATGAATAGCAACCATCTCTATCCACATGAAACTCACCCAGATGAAGTTTACCGCACCTGTCATAAGGTGGCTTTCCCCTCGCACCTTGGGTCACACTAGCCTGAGATTGTGCACCTTGAGCCCTGTAATTCTGTTACCCATGAGATTTTTGATCATACATGTTTGGCTGAATGGGTGCACTCACTACAGACGGTGTAGGATGAGATGACTTTATCTAGAAGTAGGACTTGTCACCCTTATTGTGTCTCTGCTTGCTAGGCTGATGTCCTACTAATTTTCTTTTCTGTTCATCTGCTCCTCTCTATCTCTCTTTTTGTCCTCTGTTTGTTGGGCATACACCATAATTTTAGAGATGTCCATACCAGGAATTAACAAGGCTGCCTTGCAGTCTTTCTGCATATGCCTATCCAGACCAGACACAAACTTCCTCATCCTCGCCCTTATGTCTTGAACAATCTCTGGTGCATATTTGGACAACTTAATGAATTTTAGGCTGTACTCCTTAACCGTCATCCCTCCTTATTTCAGGTTCATGAACTCATCCACCTTCGCCTCCCTCAACTCTTGAGGAAAGAAGTGTTCAAGGAAAGCAGCTTCAAACTCTTCCCATTCTGCAGGCTCTGCATTCTCACCCCTACTCTCCTCCCATTGGTTATACCACACATTAGCAACATCCTTTAGCTAGTAGGAAGCAAGCTCCACTCCCTCAATCTTATCAGCATACATCATTTTCAGGACCTTATACATCTCATCAATAAAATTATCTTGGTCCTCCTCAACCTTCGACCCCGTATACACTGGCGGGTTCATCCTCAAGAAGTCTCTCAATCAGGTTGCAGCTAGGGCTCCTATGAGTTAGAGCTAGGAGCTTATAGACCCCGTCTATTACCCTGGGAGGCCACTAAATGAGTCAGCATGGTGATGACTCCCCTAAACTCTGCCGCTGTACTGGGAGTTGGCTGGGGCTGAGCAGGGGGCGCCTGTGGGACCTCAGCAACCCTAAAAGGGCATCCCTGTCTCTTTATGTTTATCTAAACTAGGACCTCGGGTTGGGTGTTCTCAATAGTTGGGGCTGAGGCATCTCTCTGAGCGACTGTTCTCTTTGGCAGCATTTTATGTAAACGTGTAATGCACAAGTTAAAATGAGATTTCCATAAAGTTAAACTTTATCGCATAAAATTCAGATCAAAGAATGGTTGCCAGTCCTCTTACTTAGCTTTAACCGACCATTCACCTCTTCCGTTTAGAAGAAGAGCAAAGGTAACACTTCCTAATGTCCTATAGCCTCCTGCTTATGAAGTGTGGTGCACAACACACCCATAAAAAAGACTTTACTAGACATGACTTCATAGACTCCCTATGACACTCGAACTCTGTGATCTAATACCAAATTTATCACGCCCCAAGAGGGTACCCGAGGTGTGAAATAGTCCTTTCTTTTCTAATCACCCTATGATTGGCACTCGGAGACTATTGCTAATCCCCAAGCGAACCACCTAGTCCTATCACACTTGTTCAATCAATACATTAGCAGAAGACATTCAACAGATCAACTGAACTATCAATGGAGAATAAGGCTATCACTATGTCTATTATATGAAATAAGAATAAAAGGATGATCTCAATATAAAGAAGGAAGAAGGGGGAAAAGAAACCCCAACATCAGTCGTCATCAGTCTATGTCTATGAAGCCTCTATAGCTACTATCTAAGAAGGTACTATGATAGTCCATGACAACCACAGTCCAATAAAAGAACTCAAAGAAAATAAAAGAAAGTAAAGATATCCTCTTGAAAGCAGGGAAGGACTCACCAAATCTGAAGTCAAGGCGCTCTGAACCTCAACAATTCGCCTGCTGAAGTCCTCTTTCTACAAAATCTGCATCATAAAATGATGCAGTGCTAAAGGAGCATTAGTGCATGGAATGCACTATATGTATAATAGGCTAAAGTAAATAATATAGGCTATACAGTATTAAATGACATTAGCTCATCAATCACTCAACCTCAACTCAGAGTAAAGAACAGGACTCTATCACATCACCATCCATCAAGACATCATACAGTCATATCAACCTCAGAGTACTATCAACATGAACCTATTTGTGAGTTTCTATAACCAACAATCAGCACCTATGACCGGTGATAGTACAATGAAGAGATGTTGCCACATCCATCCAGTACCTTGCTAGGGTAAAGGATGAGTCTATCGGGGATCCCAAAAGTCTATCACGTCCTCTGCAGGACAAAGGAAACATCCACTTTCATGGATTCTCTAGGATTCACTCTTACCCAATTCGGTGCTAATACTTCTCCGATGACTCAACATGCTCATAAGTCTATCAATATCAGGATGATTATATAATCAACCTCCTTTAGATAGGTTCCTAATCTCATCTGACTTTCTATCAACTCAAGAAATAGAATCATCCTTTCAAGCTCTATCTCAATTTCATTCAAAACTCAAGTACATTAGTTTTATCAACTTCAGCCATCTTTATACTCATCCCAGGACTCAAACCATAACAATCAAAATACCCAGATAGTCAAGGCTCTAGACATTACCCCTAGGTTCATTCTTAGAGCCTTTAATAAGGAAATAATGTATATTAGGTACACAATCATACAATAATATATGTAAACAGTAAATACAAGCATGATGATCATCAATTTAGGGGAATAAGTGATAGTTAAAGATAGTTTTCAAGAATACATTCAAGAAATCATAACAAGACCCATTATATTCTACTATTTAACCTAACTTAATCATAGGGGGCACATGGTAGAACAATCCCATGTTCAGAGTAGCCTTTACATATTGGGATGGAGGAATTCCCAACCTTTCTTCAAGAACTTTGACATGGACTTGAAACCCTCAACACTTTCTTCTTCTCCTTCTCTCGGAATGTACGTTTAGAAGTAGGTAAATAATGAGTTTGGAACTCTCAATCGATAATAAATGAACTTAAAAGTATGTTGTAGGACTTAGGATAGGGTGAGGAATGATGAAAAGGCCCTTCTTGAATCAAAAGAAAAAAATTCAAAATTTGTACACTGGTCCGTGACGTGCTAGGGGCATGTACCAGTGTATTTCATGAATCTTTCCAAAATTCCAATTCCCGTCGAATATTAAAAAAAACTTATGTCTCCTTGCCCCCTCTGCATCGCGTTAGGGTGCAAATTGACACTATTTTGGGTGAAATTAGTGAAAATTATTTTTTGACGTAGTTGCTCTTAAGTTGGGTCGAGACCATTTGTCCCACTCGATTTTCTGTTCTGATCATAAATCTGGTATCAAATTCTCCATTGGAGCTCTGAAGGACATGTTATGTGCATGATACATTTTAGGGGCATTTCAGTAATTTTATGGGGTGTTCCACATTGGGTCCTTTCACCCATAGTGCCCAAGCCTTCTTTTTACCTAAATTACATGTTTCTAAGTTGATTTTGCTTATGGGTCTTCTATTACAAATTTGACTGTGAACTATGTTGGGGTTTTGTAAAAGTGTGACTGTTTATGCATGTTTTGAGGTAGAATCTAAGATCTATGATTAGTTTTGGTAAGGGGTTTCAGTGCATTTTGCAAGGTGGTGTAACCAAGTGTTGGTGGGTTGATTTACTTAAAGATTTCTTGCATGATTTCACTCTTTTAGGTTGATTTACTTAAAGATTTCTTGCATGATTTCGCTCTTTAATTTTATTGTTTTATACTAGTGTTACATACCAACCAAGTGTTTTATACAATGTCCAGTTTAGGGTTCTTAATCTATTGATGGACCATTGCATGTACTATGACTTGAATGACTTTAAGATGATGTAAGGATGATATATATGTGTTAATTTCATGAAAAGTATCTATAGTGTTCCAAGTTGACCACACCTAGTTGAGGGGGTGCTAGTCCTTAATCACCATGGATGGCAGGGTGCAATCCACCGTCAACCAATTGAGGGGTTGATACATCAATCAGCATGGATGGCGGGGTGTAAGCACCATCAACCAATTGAGTGGTTAATACCTCAATCATCATGGATGGAGAGGTGTAATACACCATCAACCAATTGAGGGGTTCATACCTCAATCTCCATGGATGGTGAGGTGCAATCCACCATCAACCAATTGAGGGGTTGATACCTCAATCTCCATGGATTGCAGGGTGTGACAATCCATCATAATGTTGGTCTCTTAGTACAAATGCAATATGTTCTATGTACACATGTTTTACTTTAAGCATCACTCATGCATGCCATATTGCTATATGCTCATCTATTTCCTAATTATGCATTTTGATTATGTTGCCTATAGCTTGTTGCATTGCATCCTATATACTTAGTAAATCCAAACGTGCTAATGCATACTCTATGTCTTCATGTTGTTACCATGTAGGAACCTGAGCTCCTCATGATCATCCTCATCCTCCCTTTGGCTATTATTATCTCTACAGACCAAGTTGGTAAGTCCTTAATTTCGGGGACAATGCCTTTGATCTTATGCTATGTATAAAGACTCTCTTTCCTTTATTATATGTTTTTACTATAAGGGTGAGTCCAATTACCTTTTTTGGCCCCCAGTAAGTTTTATGCTCGGAGGTGTTATTGCTCAATTTATGTATGATGCTATAAGCTTGACTCCCTTTAACTCTTTTGATGTTTTGTGAAATGAAGGATTCCCCTTAGTCCCTTTGCCCTTATTTCTATTCTTTTATTTTTGTATAATTGCTTTCGCGACTAAAGACGTGTAATGATAAGTTAAGTGGCTTGATTGAGATCTCTTCGGGTTCCCCATTCACTGTGTCACGTCTAGTCCCTAGGCTTGGGTCATGAACAACTTGGTATTAGAGCACTAGGTTGTTAATGGTCCTCGACATTTAACACAATGCGTTGATTAAAGTTTTATTAATGGTTTTGCTGTGCACCACAACTATGAGTAAGAGGCTATGAGATCTTCTAAGAAATATTTCCCTTCTTCTTACTCTATGTCGTGCTATAGAAGTTAAGGTAAGGTTTGCGCCCTAACAATTATCTTCGCTATGCTAGATCATTCCTAACAAAAGAGGAAAAAACGCCCGCACACCTGAGGAACATCTGACTCCTGGAGACTTCTGGATGCTCTCACTTTGCTAGCTCAAGTCATGGCTAATCAATCCAATCATGGGTCCAAGTCCCTCATGCTCCTACTGTGACATCTCGAGTGAGGGACTTTATGAGGATGAACCCACTAGAGTTCTATGGGTCAAAAGTGTATGAGGACCCTCAAGAATTTGTTGATGAAGTAATATTGGATATTATGGGTGTTAGGTCAGAGGAGAAGGAGGAGTTGGAGGCTTACCAACTCAAAGTGTTGCTCAAATATGGTATACTCAATACAAAGAGGAGAAGGGGAACAACAATGTTCCTTTGGGAGGAGTTTAAGGCAGCATTTCTCAACTGGTTCTTCCCTCTTAAGCTTAGGGAGGAAAAAATGATAGAGTTCAGTAATTTAAACAAAGGATCTATGAAAGTGAGGGAGTATTCCCTCAAGTTCAAACAAATTTCAAAATATGCTCCACACTTGGTTGCCGATCTGAGGTCCAAACTGAACAAATTTGTGGTGGGTGTACCCGATTTGGTGAGTGAGTAGTGTCACTTCGCTATGTTGAGTAGTGACATGGATTTGTCCTGCCTAATAGCATATGCCAAACAAATGGAGGGGGAGAAGTTGAGGAAAAGGAAGAGTGGTGAGGTAAAAAGGGCCCTTTTTGATAGTAAGTCAAAGGTCTCAAAAGTGGGCGGTTTCATCAAGGGCAAGGGTCTACTCATGCTCCTAATAGAAGATTTGCCAATGACTATCCAAGGACCCAAGGTGATGGTGGTGTGGTTCCTAATGCTATGCGTCCAAAATGTTATAAGGGTGATAGTGACCCATGTTTGAGGGACACCAATGCTTTTTTTGGTTGTGCAGAAGTGGCTCACAAGAAGGTTGATTGTCCTTGGAATCAAAATAAGGGTAAAGATTTTCGTCCACAAGGCCGGTGGGGAGAGGACGCCAACAAGGTGGTGCCCTAAGGCATAATAAGTTCTAAGCACTCCAAGGGAGGCAAGGGGTTGATAAGGTGCCCGGTGTCATCACTGATATGTTGAAAGTCTTTGATTTTGATGTGTATGCATTAATAGACCTAGGTGTCACTCTTTCTTTTGTTACTCCTTTTATTGCCAAAAAGTTTCATGTTGAGTCCGAATTGTTATTTGATTATTATGAGGTGTTTACTCCCATTGGTGCATCTATTGTTGCTAGAAGTTCTATAGAAATTATCCCACTTGCATTTTGCATAAAATATTTCCTTGTGATCTTGTTGAGTTGGATATGACAGATTTTGATGTCATTCTTGGGATGGATTGGTTGCATGCATATTATGCCTCTATTGAGTGTAGAACCAATAGGTTCAAATTTCAATTCCCAAATGAACCTATCCTTGAGTGGAGGTTATGATGTGGTGGTTAAGGGTAGGTTTTATCTCTTACGTTAAAGGCCAAAAATTGATTTCTAAGGGGTGTCTCTGTCATCTTATGAGGGTTAGGGATGTTTAGTCCGAAGTCCTCCCTATAGGATCGGTTCAGTGGTTAATGAGTTTCTTGATGTCTTCACAAATGACCTTCTCGATGTTCCTCCCGAGAGGGAAATAGACTTTGGTATAAACCTCCTTCCCGACACTCAATCCATTTCTATTACCCCTTACTGAATAGCCTTGGCAGAGTTAAAGGAGTTGAAGGAGCAATTGTGGGACTTGTTGGAGAAGGGTTTTATTAGACCTAGTCAATCACCTTAGGGTGCACCAGTGTTGTTTGTGAAGAAGAAGGATGGGTCCCTTAGAATGTGTATTGACTATCGACAGCTTAATAGAGTCACCATTAAGAATAAGTACCCTATACCAAGGATTGATGATTTGTTTGACCAACATCAAGGGGCTGGTCACATCTATAAGATTGATCTTCAGTCCGGGTATCATCAAGTGAAGGTGAGGAAGTGCAACATTCCCAGGATGGCCTTTTGGATTAGGTATGGTCATTATGAGTTTGTGGTTATGTCTTTTGGGTTGATGAATGCACCGACTATCTTCATTGATCTTATGAATAGGGTCTTTAAACCATACCTTGATTTGTAATGGTATTCATTGATAATATTTAGATCTACTCTCATAGTGAGGAGCAACATGTGAGCTATTTGAGGGTAGTGTTACATAAATTGAAGAAAGAGAAGTTGTATGCCAAGTATAAAAAATGTGAATTTTGGTTGAAGGAGGTTGCCTTTCTAGGTCATGTGGTGTCGGGGGATGGTATTAAGGTGGATCCAAAGAAGATATATATAACTAGAAATTGACCTAGACCATTGACCCCATCGGATATTAGAAGGTTCTTGGGTTTAGCAGGTTACTACCAGAGATTTGTGAATGGATTCTCTTCTCCTATGACTAAGTTGACCCAAAAGAAGGATAAGTTTTTATGGACTGATGACTGCGAAAAGAGTTTCCAAACCTTGAAGGATAAGCTTGTCTCTGCTCCTATCTTGTCCCTACTAGAAGGGTTAGAAGGGTTTGTTGTGTATTATGATGCCTCTCGAATTGATTTGGGTTGTGTTTTGATGCAAAGTGGTAACGTGATAGCTTATGCCTCTAGGAAACTTAAGGATGTTGAAAATAATAATCCTACTCCTGATCTTGAATTGGATGCCGTGGTATTTTCTTTAAAAATTTGGCATCATCATTTGTATGGGGTGTATGTTGATGTGTTCATCGGTCATAAGAGTCTCCAATATGTGTTCACTCAAAAGGATCTCAACTTGAGGAAACGAAGGTGGTGAGAGCTTTTTAAGGATTGTGATATGAGTGTGCATTGTCATCCTAGTAAGGCTAATATTGTGGCGGATGCTTTGAGTAGGTTGTCTATAGGTAGCCTAGTTTATGTTGATTATGGGAGCACAAAGGTGTCTAGAGAGGTCCATCGGTTGGCTAGATTAGGTGTTAGGTTGGAAGAGGTTGATAATGGTTGTATTATGGTTGTTAATAGTTCGAAATCTTCCTTGGTTAATAAGGTAAAAGCAAAGAAAGATCTTGATCTCTCCATGTTGGAATTAAAGACCTTGGTGAGAGATGGCATGGTAGAGGTTTTATCCGAAGGAGGAGATAATGCCTTTAGACAGCAAAGTAGGTTGTGTGTGCCTAGTGTTGATGGCTTGAGAGAGAAGATGCTTAGTGAGGCTTATAATTCTTCCTAAACTATTCATCTTGGTTCTACCAAGATGTATAGGGATTTGAGGGAGGTGTTTTGGTGGCCTGGTATGAATAGGGAAATTGCCAAATTTGTAACCAGTTGTCATAGTTCCCAACAAGTGAAAACCGAACATCAAAGGCCGGGTGGCCTAGCCCAAGATATAGAGATTCCTACTTGGAAGTAGGAGGAAATTAACATGGATTTTGTGGTTGGATTTACTAGGACTAGAAAGGGTTTTGATTCTATTTGGGTTGTGGTTAATAGAATGACAAAGTCGGCTCATTTCCTACTGTTAAGACTACTTATAGGGCCGAAGACAATGCTAAATTGTAAATTCATAAGTTGGTTAGATTACATGGGGTGCCATTGTCTATCATATTAGATCATGGTGCTCAATTCATTTCTCACTTTTGGAGGTCCTTCCAAAGAGGTCTTTGTACCAAGGTAAAGCTTAGTATGACCTTTCACCCTTAAACGGATGGCCAAGCCAAAAGGACTATTCAAACTCTTGAGGATATGCTTAGAGCTTGTGTTTTGGAGTTTAAGGGTAGTGGGGATGACCGTCTTTCATTGATTGAGTTTGCTTATAATAATAGTTATCATTCTAGCATTGGTATGGCTCCTTTTGAGGCTCTCTATGGTAGGCATTGTAGGTCACTGGTTGGGTGGTTTGAAGTGGGAGAAATAGCTTTGTTGGGTCCATATCTAGTCTTGGAGGCTATGGAGAAGGTAAGGTTGATTAGAGAAAGGTTGCAAAACATCCCAAAGTCGTCAAAAGTCCTATGTCGATGTGACCAGAAGGGAGCTTGAATTTAAAGTTGGAGATTGGATACATTTGAAGGTCTCACCACTGAAGGGTGGTTCATTTTGGTTAGAAGGAAAAATTGAGTCCAAGATTTGTGGGTCCTTATAGGGTGTTGCGGAGGCCTGGTAGAGTATCCAATGAGTTGGAGTTGCCTAGTGAAATGGACTTGGTTCATCTGGTATTTCATGTATCCATGTTGAGGAAATCTGTGGGTGATCTATATACTATTGTTCCATCAGATATTGTGGGTGTTGTTGAAGACAACTTGACTTATGAAGAGGTTCCATTAGAGATCTTGGATAGACAAGTGAAGAGGTTGAGTAACAAGGATGTGGCTTCCGTTAAAGTCCTTTGGAGGAATCAACAAGTCGAAAGGGCTACATGGGGGGCCGAGACAGACATGCAAAAGTGATACCCCTATATCTTCCATTCTACTCGAGACTAAGATACCAATTATAAGTGCCCTATATGATTTCATGTATTATGTTTCAGCCTCTATGTCGTTTACATGCATTCATGATTATGTTGACAAGTTCACGATAATTTTAACCTTTATGTTGAGATTTTGAAAATAGTGTTTAAGTATATTGATGCATTCTTGTTGGGGCTGATTTATTCATGATTACTCTTCTTATATATGTTTCTTTGACATTTGGGGATGAATGTTCCCAAGGGGGAGATATTGAAACAACCACAAAATGTGCCCAAAAATGTGCCTAAGAAATGTCCGAAATCGTAATTTCTATATATCTCAAAATCCGTGCGTGATATCAAAAATACAACTTTATATTCTTGTTCTGGGGGAAAAATTGAGTGGGAAGTGGAAATAACCCAAATTTTAGAGGGCCCGTAGCGAAAAATCAATTTCACCAATTTCGCAATTCCAAAAGTAGTTCACGACTGCTCCATGACGCGGACCTATTGTGGAGCAGTGTATTTTGCTGCCCATTTATTTTTTATCTTAGTCCAAAGCTTTTGGGTCTTGGACCGAACTCTTCCCATGAATAAAAACACCTACACTTAGCCATATTTCACTTTCATATCATGTAAGACATTCCCTAATACTCTTCCAAACACTTAGAAAAATATTTCACTCAAAATTCAAGTGCCAAATCTCATTCCGGATCTCAAGGATCTTACCAAAGCTTCAAGTCTCCATTCCAATCTTCATCAAGGAACTCCCCAAAGTTGAGGTATTTGGGTTTCAACCATTGGATCCTTTCACCCATTGTGCCTAAGCTTCCTTTTTACCTAAATTACATGTTTCTAAGTTGATTTTACTTATAGGTCTTCTATTATGAATTTGACTATAAAGTATGTTGGGTTTTCTAAAATTGTGACTGTTTATGCATTTTATGAGCTATGAATCTATGATCTATGATAAGTTTTTGTGAGTGGTTTCAATGTATTTTGAAAGGTAGTGTTACCAAGTATTGGTAGGTTGATTTGCTTCAAGATTTCTTGCATGATTTAACTCTTTAATTTTATGGTTTTACACTAGCATTATACACCCACCAAGTGTTTGATAAAATGTCTAGTTTAGAGTTCTTCATCTGTTGATGGACCATTAAATATCCTATGACTTGAATGACTTTATGATGATGTAAGGGTGGTATATTTGTTTTGACTTCATGAAAAGTATCTATAGTGTTGAAAGTTGACCACACCTAGTTGAGGGGTTGATAGACCTCAATCACCATGGATGGCTGGGTGAACTCCATCATCAACAATTTGAGGGGTTGATACCTCAATTAGCATGGATGGAAAGGTGTAACCACCATCAACCAATTGAGGTGTTGATACCTCAATCACCATGGATAGTGGGGTGCAATCCACCATCAAGCAATTGAGGGGTTGATACCTCAATCACCATAGATAGCAGGGTGCAATCCACTATCAAACAATTGAGGGGTTGATATATCAATCACCATAGATGGCGGGGTGTAATCCACCATCAACCAATTGAGGGGTTGATACCTCAATCACCATGGATGGTAGGGTGTGACAATCCATCATAATGTTGGTCTCTTACTACATATGTAATATGTTCTTTATGCATGTTTTTTACTTCGAGCATCACTCATGCATGCCATATTGCTATACGCTCATATTTCCTAATTATGCATTTTGATTATGTTGCATATCACTTGCTGCATTGCATCCTACATACTTAGCACATTCAATCATATTAACGCATACTCTATACCTATATGGTGTTACAATGTAGGAATCGGAGCTCCTCACGATCATCCTCATCCTCCCCATGGCTAGTACTGTCTCTACAAAGCAAGTTGGTGAGTCCTCAATTTTGGGGTCAATGCCTTTGATGTTATGTTATGTATAAAGACTCTCTTTCCTTTATTTTATGTTTTGACTATGAGGGTGAGCCCGGTTGCTTGTCTTGGCCCCCGCTAAGTTCTATGTTTAGAGGTATTGTTGGAGAAGTTATGTAATGATGCTATAAGCTTGACTCCCTTTGACTCTTTTGATGTTTTATAAAATGAAGGATTTCCCCTAGTTTGTTTGCCCTTATTTCTATTCCTTTATTGTTGTTTAATTGCTTTCGTGACTAAGGATGTGTAATGATAAATTAAGAGGCTTGATTGGGGTCCCTGTGGATTCTCCATTCACCGTGTCACATCTAGTCCGTAGGCTTGGGTCATGAGAGTTTCCATTTAAATTCCTCTTTTTAGTTATGTTCAATCCCCATGAAATGCTTCATGTATGCTAAGTGTCTTTGGTAAGGTGCGTTCAGGTTCCTCATTCACGGTATTATAACTAGGCCCTAGGCATAGGTCATGACAAACTTGGATCAAAGCACAAGGTTTTGAAATGCTCCTCGGAGTACAACATAACATGTTAAATAGACTCTTATTCATGGGTGTGAAGTGTGTCATATTTATGAGTAGGAGGCTATAAGAAATTTAGGGATTGCCTCACTTTTTTCATGATCTATGTCGTACTTTTGAGTTGTCCTAAGACTTCCATTATTCAGTGGATTATTCTTTGCTCTTTTCTAGATAATGTCTCCAAAAAGAATGCCTCAATCCTTCAAGATAAGAGAGTGGCTTATGCAGAGTTTCGAGCCGCTTTAACTTTGTTGGCTCAAGTTATGGCCAATCAAGAAAATCAAGGTGAAAATGTTCCAAATGTTTCCACCCCAACTTCGAGAGTAAGGGACTTTTATAGGATGAACTTCTGAGTTCCATGGCTCAAAGGTGAAGGAATATGTTCAAGATTTTATGGATGAATTGTACAAGGTGTTATCTAATATAGGAGTGACTGATGTTGCCTATGCTACACTTCCTTTTTAAAGGTTAAAGTAGTTGTTGTCAGGATAGGGTCGAACCCACAGGGAATATGGTAGACTTAGAGTAGTTTCAAACAACTTGAATTAATTAACTTGTTAGACCTCCTAATTCTTTCCTATCTGATCTGGAGTGTATGTGCAGGAGATGTGAGAAAAATATGAAAAAAAGCTGCAGAAGTGAGTTTAAGAGAGTCATTACGACTCGTAGAGAGGTTTATGAGTGGTAAAAAGGGATCTCATAGAGAATACCATTAACTCTGAGTTTCAAGGCTCTTCAGTCTACGAGAGAGGTTTACAACTCGTGGAACCCTTTACAACTCGTAGAGGAGGGTTTTGTGACAAATTCCAGTGAAGTTCAATTTCAGACTCCCTATTTACAAAGGGACATCTATGACTTGTTGAATAGTTTACGAGTCGTAGAATGAGGTTACATGCCAATTTCCAATAACTTAGATTTTTGAACTTCTAGTATAGAAGAGATGGTCTAAAACCCGTAGGATGCCCTACGAGTCATAGATGAGGACTGATAGACCTAGAAAATAGTTTTACAGAGAGGTAATCTTTGTCCTTTCTGGTTCTTTCGTAGGCTTGAATAAAGTTTTGAAACCAACCTTAAGAGTATCCATTTTTTATTCTACACCTTGAGGAGTTCTTGAGAGCAAGTGAGGAGAAAGAAGAGCTAGGGTTTTCAATTCAACTGCAAGGATGGTTGAGACTTGATTGTTTTTTCTACTTCCAGCTATGTAAGGCTTACCAAAGTGTGAACTTCCTTTCTTTACATGCCCCTCTCAACATCTTGAGTTAATATTTGGAAAAGATTTGAGATTTGTGAAATTTTACCATCCTAATACTAAATCTTTGTATTCATTCATGAGGTCTTATTTTTTTTATATGAGGTAATTGCTATATTGCATGAGTATTGATATGATATTTATATATGTATTCCATACTTGATAGAATGAACCCTAATTTCATAATTTTATGAATTTTATGCATGTTAATGAGTTGAGCTTGAGGTTGAGGTTTAGTATATGAGTTGATACTTTGAGTATGATTGAACATGTGAGGCATATTGCATTGAGTCACACATATACTACCACATATGGATATCTTGCTTATATAACATAATGAGTAAATTAAATAAGTTTAAATGACCCTTTGAGTTTGAGTAAAGTTTGATTTTATTGTATTAATTGATTGAGCTGATGAGAAATTGAGTTGAGCTTAGCATTGAGATTTGAGTTGATTGATTGTGCATTGAGTTCTAAGTTGATTAATTGAGTATTAAGGATTGAGCTGATTGATGAGTTGAGCATGTTTTAGTCTTGGAGGAATATCGAGCATCGAGCTGGGAGCAAGTATATACCTACTTTAACCTACAGAACTATGTTTCCAGCGTAGCATAGTCATTATAGATCATTCTTGTGACTCTAGTCCTGCAAGTGGACATTTAATATGGATCCATGAGAGAGTTGATCGACATTTTCTGTGGAAAGTTAAGGGCAGGCGTGGCAATGACTCGAATTCATTATGCATCACCAAATTTTAGGTGGTGGGATGAGGATACAAGTTAAGCAAAACTCCCAAGCAACACTGAGTGAGCATGTCATATTCTAAACTGAGTCTATTTTATCGAGTATATTCCAAAAAACATGATTTACTTAAACTGGCATATACTGAGTTGAGCCTGAGATGTAGAGTCAAGATGAGTGAGTGGAGCTTTACTTTCTTAAGCTATTTTACATACCAGTATGTTCCATATACTGATATCTGTTTAGGCCAATGATGCAGATACAGGTGATAGAGGAGTTTAGCCTGAGCATCGTTGAGGTCCTGATCAGTGCACTCCTAGAGTTGTTGAGCCCTCCTTGCATTTCCGAGGAGCCCTTCTTTTTCCTTCCTATTTTATTGAGTATATTTGATTGAGGTGCCCATGGCCTGTCATGGCATCATCTAAACTTGTTGATTAGGCGCTTTGTAGACACTAAGTAGAGGATTGTCGAGTATTTTTAACTCTAAACTCATTTATTGAATACTATGAGTAGTTGAGTAACTTTTATTTCATATAATGACTTTCTATTTGAGTTATTCTTCTACTGTTGAGTTGATATGATGATGAGGTCAAGTGATTCTATTGGGGAATCTGTAATGGTTCTTCAGGTACCGTCCAGGCCAAGAGTACCCTCTCGAGAATGACAAAGCTAGTATCAAAGCACAAACTCCTAGAGTCCTAGGGATTCCATGAAGCCATATGTAGTGGAGTCTTCTTTATGGGTGTGTTGTGCACCACATTTCATAAGTAGGAGGCTATAGGACATTAGGAAGTGTTACCCGCTTCCTATACTCTTAGTTTATGCGATAGTTTAACTATACGAAAGTACCTATCTAAATCATGTGTTATGCACTTGCAAATCATGTGTCCTAGATGCACTGTAACCTAGAGTAATGCTTACCTACCAATGCTGAGAACATTACTTCAGAGGTGCCTCCTCAGATAGAAATGAGGGGTTAAGGTCGATCTGCCAGAACTACTAGTGTTCTTGTGACACCTGCTACTCCACCTACTCCTACTACTAAGGCTGACTGCAAAGGAGCTATCTCCATGCTCACCCAATTGGTAGCTGCCCATAGTGGGAACTAGGGCTCATAGACCCCTAGTTCTAGCTCTAATTATCCAATGGTTGTCCTCAGATTGAGGGACTTTTTCATGATGAACCCACCTATCTATATGGGGTTCAAGGTTGATGAGGACTCTTAGAACTTATTTTCTGAGATTTGGAAGGTGTTGAAAACCATGCATGTGGCTGAGATTGAGGGAGTTGAGCTTGCTGCCCACCAGCTCAAGGATGTGGCCAATGTTTGTTATAATCAGTGGGAAGAGAGTTGAGGTAAGGATGCTGAGCCACTACTTGGGATGAGTTTGAGAGTGCCTTCCTTGATCACTTCTTCCCTCTGGAGTTGAGAGAGGTGAAGGTCGAGGAGTTTGTGAATCTAAAATAGGAGGGGAAGACTGTTAAAGATTATAGACTGAAGTTCATCCAACTATCCAAGGTATGTCCCAGATTGGTCTAGGATATGAGTGCGAAGATGAGGAAATTCATGTCTGGAATTGGTAAGCAAGTGAAGATTGAGTGCAAGGAAACATTGTTGATTCCAGGTATGGATATCTTAGAATGATGGTCTACACTCAACAGATTGAGGAAGATAAGAAAAAGGATAGAGAGGAGCATCTAAGTAAGAAGGCTAGATCAGCTGGGCCCAAGCCTACCCAGACTGGGTAGAGTAAGGGAAATAGGTCCTACTTCAAAAAGATGTCCTCTAACTATACACCATCTTCAGCAAGTGCACCAACCCCCAGCCATAAGTATGATTAGAGGTCCCAAGGTCAACCAAACTTTAGCGAAAGAGTGCATAGTCTCAAGCAAGTGCAACTCTTGGCTATAAAGGGAAGCCACTTTGTAGGAAATATGGTAGGATGCATCTGGGAGAATGTTGAGAGGGAGGGAATGGTTGCTATAAGTGTGTCCATCCAGGTCATTTTCAGAGGGAGTGTCCTGTATGGGGAACTAAGACCCAAACTTCCACCATAGCACCACCAACAAGGGGGTAACCAGAGAGGTGTTGTTTTAGGGGCAGGCAATGGAACAAACCATTTCTATCCGATATGGAATCGACAGGATTATGAGGTTGTACCAGATGTATTGATGGGTATTCTTTGAGTCTTTACATTTAATTTCTATGCTTTACTTGATCAGGATGCAACTTGTTCTTTTGTGATGCCATATGTGGCGAGTAAATTTTAGATTCTTCCTGAGTGCTTGCTTGAGCCATTTTTATTTCTACTCCTTTTGGTGAGTTTATTTGTTTTGAGAGGATCTATAGAGATTGTGTGATTTTCATCTATCACAGGGATACTTTTATTGATTTAATTGAGTTAGAGAAGGTTGATTTCGATGTGTTCCTTATATGGACTGGCTTCACACTTGCTATGCCTCTGTTGATTGTCGAACTCAAATTGATAAATTCTAGTTTTCGAATGAGCCTGTTATTGAGTGGAAGGAGATTCTATTGCGACAAAATGTAAGTTTGTTTCTTACCTCAAAGGTCGAAGACTGGTCTCTAAAGGATGTATCTATTACTTTATGTGAGTTAAATCTGATGACATTGAGCCCCCTACTCTGGAGTCAGTCCTAGTTGTGAGTGAGTTTCCTGATGTGTTCCCTGAAGATTTGCCTAGAGTCCCTCTTGATAAGAGATAGACTTCAGAATTGATGTTTTTCCTGACACCCAACCTATTTCTATTTTGTCATATAAAATGGCCCCTGTAGAGTTGAAATAGCTGAAGGAGCAGTTAAGGGATTTGTTAGAGGAAGGATTCATAAGTCTGAGTGTCTCTTCATGGGGTGCTCCGATCTTATTCATACAAAAGAAGGATGGATCCCTTAGGATGTGTGCTGACTATCATTAGTTGAATAAGGTGACCATTAAGAATAAATATACCCTTCCAAGGACTGATGATTTGTTCGATCAACTTCAAAGTGCGACTGTTTGCTCTAAGATAGACCTCAGATCAGGCTACTACCGATTGAAGGTGAGAGTATGTGACATCCCAAAGACGGCTTTCTAAACCTGGTATGGTCATTTTGAATTCTTGGTGATGTCGTTTGGGTTGACAAATGCACCTGTAGACTTTATGGATTCGATGAATAGAGTATTTAGACAATATATCGATATGTTTGTGATGATGTTTATTGGCAATATTTTGGTTTATTCAAGAAATGAGGAGGATCATGCCAATCACCTCAAAATCGCTTTGGAGACGCTGAGAGATAATGAGTTATATGCAAAGTTTTGAAAGTGTGAGTTTTGGCTCAAATCTGTAACTTACTTAGGCTATGTAATTTTAGGAGATGGAATACGTGTGGTTACCCAAAAGATTGAGGTAGTCATGAATTGGTCAAGGCCCACTTCATTGACTGATATAAGAAGCTTTCTGAGATTGATAATATTACTGGAGGTTTGTTCAGGGATTTTCTTCCATATCAGCACCGTTGACTAAATTGACTCAAAAGAAGGTTAAGTTTCAATAGTCTGATGAGTGTGAGAGAAGTTTCCAAGAGTTAAAGTCAAGATTAACTACCACACCAATGTTGACTTTTCCTGATGGGATAGATGGATTTGTGATTTATTGTGATCCTTTGAGACTAAGATTGGGATATCTGTTGATGTGGAGGGGGAAAGTTGTTGCCTATGCTTCTAGACAACTTAAGGTGCGTGAGAAGAATTACTGCACTCATGATTTGGAGCTGGTAACAGCGGTGTTTGAGCATAAGCTATGGCGCCACTATTTATATGGAGCACATGTTGATGTATTGACAGATTACAAGAGCCTGCAATGCATCTTCACACAGAAACAACATAACTTGAGACAGAAAAGATGGCTCGAATTGCTCAAAGACTACAACATGATCATCCTCTAGCATCTAGATAAAGCTAATGTGGTTGTTGATGCTCTTAGCAGGTTGTCCATTGGGAGCACAACCCATGTGGAATAGGATAAGAGAGAGTTAGCCAAAGAGCTTCATAGACTGGCCCGATTGGCAGTCCAATTAGATAAATCAGGCAAGGAATGAGTTCATGTGCATAATGGGTCTGCATCATCTCTAGTAGTGGAAGTAAAGGAGAAACAAGATCAAGATCCCATTTTAGTGTAGTTAAAAGAGGATGTGCATAAGCAGAAGGTGATGGCTTTCGCTAAAGTGAGAGATGAAGTATCAAGATATCAAGGCAGATTGTGTGTTCCAGATGATGATAGCATTAGAAGAGGATCAAGGCAGAGACCTACATTGAAATGACTCCAAAAAGTGTCTGAAAATATGCCTCGGAAAGCCCAGAATTTCAATTACCATATATCTTAAAATTCGTTTGTTTTTTCAAAAATCAGACTTCATATTTCTGATCAGAGGGTTAAAATTAGGTGAACAAGGGTCTAACCTCAATCTAAGAGCGAACGCTTAGTAATTATAATTTTGTAAGTGATGATTTCCAGAAAGCAGTGTGCATCCTCTCCGCGATGCGCACCGGTGTATTTTTTTGCTCGATTTTTTTAGGTCGTCCAAATTTTTCTAAATGTTGGCCCAAGTTTTCACAAACATGTTTTTACCTAAACTTAGCCAAGTTTCACCCTTATATTCCCCAAACTATTTCCCAACACTCACTAAAACACTTAGGGATATTTTCACTCCTAAATTCAAGACTCAAAACCCTCATCCGGAACTAAGGATTCTCTTCAATCTTCAAGCCTCCATCTTCAATCTTCACTAAAAACTTCTCCAAAGCTAAGGTATGTGTTGCTGAACCATTGGGTCCCTCCACCCATTGTGCCTAAGTCTCTTCTTTACTAATATGGCATGATTTAAAGTTGATTTCACATGTGGGTCTTGTATATTGAGAAATTCACTTCACACTATGTTAAAGCTATGTAAAGTTGTGACCATTTTGCTATGTTTTGAGCTATAAATCTTTGATCTATTGTAGATTTGATGTTGGGTTTTGATGTATATTGCTAGAGGGTGTTGAAAGGTGTTGGTTGGTGGTTTCATAATATATTTTCTTGCATGATTGTATCTCTATATTTCATACTTTTATACTAGCATTACACACCCTCTAAGTCTTTGATAAAATGTTCCGATGTGGTTTCTTGAGGAATTGAAGGTTTAAAGCATGAGCTATCATATGATTGATGTTATGATGGTGAAATGAGCTTATGTACATGATGAATTATATATGAAGTGTTGTAGTAGACCATTCTAAATATGGGAGCCTGGTTGAGGGCTCAATATCTCAGCCACTTAGGTGATGGATGCTATCATCACTAACCTAGTTGAGGGGTTAATATCTCAACCACTAGGGTGATGGGTGCTATCATTACTAAGCTAGTTGAGGGGTTAGTATCTCAACCACTAGGGTGATGGGTGCTATAATCACTAACCTTGACGAGGGGTTAATGCTTCACACACTAGGGTAATGGGTGCTATTATCACTAACTTTGATGAGGTTTTTGTACCATACACACTTGGGTGATGGGTGCTATCATCACTAACCTATCAAGGGGTTTATACTTTGGAAATCTAGCTTGGTCTATTCTTCATATATTATATCTTATATGAGTATGGGTTATTTAAGCATGTTTTACTCTAGCATTAATCATACATACAATCTTGCTATGATTTGCCTATTGTCTAATGTTATGCATTTTGATTATGATGTCTATTTCTTGTTGCATTGCATCCTACATACTTAGTACATTCAAACATTCTAATGTATACTCTTGCCTAAATGATATCACCATGTAGGGACCGGAGCCCAAGTTGATCATCCTCCTCCTCTACGTGGTTACCCGGTGCTATTTCAAGCTAGTTGGTGAGTCCTCCATTTTGGAGACCTTGGTTTATATTTTCCTCGTGCCTTGTATTGAGAAAATCTATTTTATTTCCTATTTAGACTATTAGGGTGAGCCTGGATACTTTGTCTTGGCCCTCTCTCTATCTATGTATTTAGAGGTGTTTGTTGGACAAGTTATGTATCTATGGTATGAGCTATGACTCCTTGGCCCTTACTAACGTTGTTTACAAGCTACCCCTTAGCCTTTTTGCCCTTAATCTTGTCTTATGTCTATTGCATGCTTCCGAGACCAATGATGTGTAATGGTATGTTGAGAGGCTTATTTGGGGTTCCTTCCGATTCTTCATTTACAATGTCACGTCTAGTACCTAGGCTTGGGTCGTGACAAACTTGGTATCAGAGCACTAGGTTGTTAGATCCTCTGAGTCCAACATACTGCGTTGATTAGAGTCCGATTAATGGTTTTGAAGCTCACCATGACTATGAATAGGAGGCTATGAGACGTTTTAGGAAATGTTTCCCTTCTTCATGTTCTAAGTCATACAATAGAGTTATGGTGAGTTTCTCCCCCTAATGATTTTTCTTTGGTATGCTAGATCATGCCAAACACTAGAGGAAGATGGGCCCAAACTCCTGAGGAGCAACCTACCAGTGGTGAGCTCCGGGATGCTCTCACTATGCTTGCCCAATTGGTGGCCAACTAAGTCTAACAAGGGGCCCAAGCCCCTCGTGCTACTACCTCGTGAGCTAAGGTGATTGAGTTCATGAGAATGAATCCTTTGGTTTTCCATGGGTCAAAGGTGGATGAACATCCACAAGTGTTCATTGATGAGGCCTATAAATCCTTGAATATCATGGGTGTTGGGCAATGAAAAGGTGGAGTTGGCAGCGTACCAACTCAGGGGGCAGCCGAAATTTAGTGTGATCAATAGAAGGGTGAGAAGCGGAAGGAGTATGTGGTGCTTTAGGAGGAATTCAAATTGGACTAGATATGGGCATTACGAATTTGTGGTGATGTCCTTTGGGTTGACTAATGCACCGGCCATGTTCATGGACCTAATGAATAGGTTCTTCAATACCAACCTTGATTCTATTGTTGTGGGCCTCATTGAGGATATTTCGATCTATTCACAAAGTAGGGAGGAGCATATGGGCCATTTGAGGTTTGTGTTGCAAAGATTGAGAGAGGAAAGATTGTATGTTAAATAAGAAAAGTGTGAGCTTTGGTTGAAGGATGTTGCATTCTTGGGTCATGTGGTGTCGGGGGATAGTATTAAGATGGATCCTAAGAAGACCGATATGATTAGAAATTATCCTAAACCATTGACCCTGACGGATATTAGGATTTTCTTGGGCCTTACGGGTTACTATAGAAGGTTTGTGAATGGGTTCACCTCCATTCCTTCCCTATGACAAAATTGACTCAAAAGAAGGTTTAGTTTGTATGGACCGATGAATGTGATAAGAGCTTCCAAGCATTGAAAGATAGACTTGTGTTTGTACCTATATTGTCATTACCAGATGGGCTTGAGGGTTTTGTTGTGGATTGTGATGCATCTAGAGTTGGTTTGGTCTGTGCTAATGCAAAATGGTAAGATCATAGCCTATGCTTCTAGGCAACTCAAAGTGCATGAAAAGAACTACCCTACCCATGATCTTGAATTAGTTGTCATAGTGTTTGCATTAAAGATTTAGCGTCTTTATTTCTATGGTGTGCATGTTGATGTCTTCACCAATTATAAGAGCCTCCAATATGCCTTCATACAAAAAGATCTCAACTTGAGACAAAGAAGATGGCTAGAACTTCACAAGGACTATGACATGAGTGTTATGTTATGGTGGATGCTTTGAGTCAGGTGTGTATAGGTACCCTAGCTCATGTGGATGGTGGTGATAGGGAGATGGATAGGGAGGTGCATAGATTGGCTGGATTGGGGGTAAGGTTGGAAGATGTGAGTAATGGTGTTGTTGTTTTTGATGGTTATAAATCTTCTTTGGTTGATGAGGTGATAGAAAAACAAGATTTAGACTCCTCCTTACTTGAATTGAAGGCCTTGGTGAAAGAGGGAAAAATAGAGGTTGTCCCTCAAGGGGGAGATGGGGCCCTTAGATGCCAAGGTAGGTTGTGTGTGCAATGTGTTGATCGTTTGACAGAGAGAATTCTTGACGAGGCCCAAAATTCTTCTTAATCTATCCGCCTCGGTTCCACCAAAATGTATAGAGACTTGAGGGATGTGTATTGGTGGGGAGGCATGAAGAGGGACATTACCAAATTTGTTTCCGGTTGCCATAATTGTCAACAAGTCAAAGCCGTACATCAAAGGACGAGTGGCCTTACCCATGACATAAAGATTCCCACTTGGAAATGGGAGGTGATTAACATGGATTTTGTGGTTGGGTTACCAAAGGCTAGAAAAGGTTTTGATTCCATAAGGGTGGTGGTTGATAGGATCACGAAATCATTTCACTTTCTATTGGTCAAGACTACATATGGTGATGAAGACTATGCAAGGTTGTATGCCCATGAGTTAGTATGGTTGCATGGGGTTCCTTTATCCATCCTATCGGATCGTGGTGCACAATTCACTTCACACTTTTGGAGGTCTTTTCAAAGGGGTCTTGGTACAAAAGTTCACCTTAGTACGACCTTCCAC
>JAOTQR010091915.1:0-52334 GCA_025774065.1 Solanum ossicruentum
TGTTGGAGATTTCGGGGATTTGAAACTTCTGGTGTTATGCTGTGGTATGGCGCGAGTTTGGAGGTCGCCATCGTTTCTGTCCGATATGCATTATTTTGATGTTTGCATGCAGGTATGACTCATCTATCTTTATTGGATTTAATACTCTCACTTATGTTTCGTACTTTTCGCTTTACATATTCGGTACGTATTTCGTACTGACCCCCTTCCTTTGGGGGCTGGGTTCATGCCCGCAGGTACTGACGTACAGGTTAGGGAGCTACCTTCTTAGTATCTCTGTCTACCATTGAAGTGCTCCCTTGCCTCAGGAGCACACTTTTGGTATATACATGTACCCTTATTTTTTGTATTTTACATTTACGTATATTCGAGGGTATGACGGGGCCATGTCGAGTCTTATGATTCAGTTCGTATGTATAGAGGTCTATGGATACATGTGGGTATGGGATATTGCATGTGGTATGACTATGTATGTATGACATATTTGTTGGGCGATTTTATCGCAGCGGTGACCTTGTCGGCCTACATATATATGCATATAGATATTTGTTGAATGCTGGGTTGATGTTTGCAGGTGTGGTTAGTCAATAAAACAGAGGAAACTCTACCGAAATTTCGGTAGATTCCTTAGCCATTATTGTTGGAAATCCGGTTTGGTGTTTGTCTGGGTGCCCAATCGGCACTAATCACGGTCCCTGGGTTGGGTCGTGACACTGAGGCTCTACTAAGAATGGCTCTGGGATAGCTGTAAGAGCTGCTTGTGGTAAGGCCACCAGGTTCTCATCAGCCTTATTAGACAGGGATCCATAGTGCGTGTGGCCTCTACATGAGGGTCCCGGTGAGGGTCTATAGGAACACATACTGCACTGCATAGTTGATGGATCAGAACTGGGAACGGTCGTGAGGTGTTCATTTGAGCTGTATCCTAGTGAATCTGCTCCAAAATGATCCGAGCTCAAGCTATAGCATAGCCAGCTAGAATGCTGACCAACAATACGACTCTCTCGAGGGTGATCACATTATCTATGAAGGTTGGCCTAATATACCAACGGATAATGGATCACCAAAACATGGCCCAGAATGAGAGGTTGGGTTTTACTATAGGATTTGCATTGTTTGTGACCTACGTCGGCTCAACATTCGCCTCGTAGATTTGGATAGCTATCTACTATGATAGTTCTGTCCTGGCTCCGATGACCTTCCAAGTCACCGTTCTCCTCATTTTATCAATATGACCATCGTACTCTGTGGTAGACTGATAAATGGGCCCAAATTGCACTCGTCGGATCATCTCCTCCGAAATATCAACTTTCCTGCCTTGGATTTTCACCGCCTGTAGCCTCGACTGCTCAATCGACTTCTTGTTCTTTGGCAACCCCCAGCAGAGTGTAGCAAGATACACTACATAGAACTTATGGACTACGTAAGGGGTATATTTGCCCTACTACTGTGTGGTCCACCGTAGTCCATGCTTATCCAACCTAACATCCAATTTGAATAATCTATCTAAGCCTGAGGCATTCAATCTAGACTCCTCATGAAATTGGTGGACCGGTTTTCCTTACCCCTTAGGCTCCAACCCCCTGTCATATATTTCCTTCATGCCAGCAACACACCATTTGGGATTGGCCAGGGACTGAGATTGGGCTTCCTCCTACTGAGACTATGAGGTGCTCTCGGACTCTTACTCAGAGCCAGAATGTGTGGGAGTCATCGGTGGCAAGCTACTCCCCGAGCTATTTCACTTAATCTCTTGTATCTCCACTTTAGACTGGAGGCACTACTTACTTTCGTAGGTTCCCGAGATGCATGGGATCAGGTCTGGGGCACATTTGCCAAGGGGTCTATTCGGACCCTGTGCACCTCCACCGAGCCTTCAAATCGCTCGGTCTCGGAGCACTCGTCAACCAACCTCCGCGTAAATGTTTGAATTGCCCGTTTGTCCTTTGGAAGCATTATATCTGCAAACCAACCATTGACCCATGTAAGTACTAAGAGTTTTAAAACTAACAATTCACATAACAAAGAACAAGGAACAAATACAAATAAAAAATAGATAGTCACTGATGCAACTGGAAGTTTGCAGATAAGAGTGCAGCTACAACTCGTAAGATGACCTATGAGTCGTACACTTTCCTTGTAGAACCACAAATCCTATAGAAATGCTTTCTGAACTCAGATACGATGCAGAGTTATGACTCGTAGGAGGACCTACGAGTCATAGTTTGAGCTCATACCTATTTTCAGAAACATTTTTCGAAACTTAGATAAGCTTATGAGACCCTCACTACGAGTTGTAGTAGGCACTACGAGTCACGTGTGAGTCTCGTATGAGAAACATGAAGGAACCACAGACAGTTGATTCCTGCTATGAGGGACCACTACGACTCGTATAGGACTTACAAGTCATAGGAGTGCATTGTAGCTGACCGCAGAAGGCATCTGTAGTGCCTAACATTTTCCCACACAAAGCACAAACCAAACACACAATTCAATCTACTTGGCACACAATAAAAATATCAAGTACTTGGCATATAAGCAACCCCTCAATAACATCAGAAATTCAGAACAACCATCATCTCTAAGAATCGATTTCACTTTAACAGTACGTCAAACACACCAAAAAAAAAACCTTTCCAATCTCACACTAGATATCAACAAGAAATTCTATCTAGTCCATTCAGACCATTTCAATCTAGACCACCAAATTAATACCTATGGAATATACCCATACTAACCAAATTCCAATTTTGAAGTGATTCGATCAATGCTTAGACACAAGTAGGCACTACACTTAAGGGATTAAGCATTTACACAATCACAACCACCTACTAAAGAATTTCAAACAAGGTTCAATTCATCACAACATCCTTCAAAGGTCACCAACCCTAGGTTTTAAATTATATCAAAATATCATAAAATGTGCTTGAAAATTTATGGTTAAACACATACACAATTATCTATAGCATAACTTACCACGATAGTGCATTAAGATTAACCAAAAACCTTACCAAATTGAAGAAGAGTGAACCAATCTACTGTAGATGGAAAAACAAACTAAAACCCTAGAAAATAATGTCCTTGCTGGAATCTTTTCTGGAAAATGACATGGGTAGCTGGGATTTTGATCGAAAAAGTGATGTGGATGATAAAGGAGGGTTTTCTGCCGTCTTTATGGTTTGGAAAATGAATTTTGGGGGTCCAATTTTATTTTGACCCCCTTTTAAATGAAATCAGTCAAATTTTTCTTACTGCAGATTGGGGCTACGAGACCTCGACTGCGAGTCGTAGGGTGTCATACGACTCATAGGTCCCATCTCGTAGTAGATCCAACACATGCAAAAATTTCAGGGATCATACCTGGGCACTACGAACCTCACTTATGACTCATTGGCGACCCTATGAGTCGTAAGATTGGCTCGTAGTGTACATTCTAACTCTTGATACTCACTGTTTCCCTCTATGAGGCATGACTACGAGTTATAGTAAGGACTATGACTCATAGGTCTTATCATAGAAACTACTCCAAGTGCCATTTTTTTAGGTCTTCAGTTCTTCAATTTTTCACTTGCAAACCAAGTGTCAAACCCAATAATTATTGAAATATTATAGTGGCATCAATGTCTTTCAAATAAAAACACAATCACACCTTCTACCTAAGACTCTCAACAACCAAAAACACTTTAAAAAAGCCAATAATTATCAACAATGCTTGGGTTGCCTCCTAAGAAGCGCCTTGTTTAATGTCGTGGCTCGACTATGTCATCATCCTTCATCAACTATCATCAGGGTCTACACCTCACTCTTGCACTCATTCGAGTGTTTCATGGATTGACGAATATAAAACACGACCTCTGCGTCATTAGCCTTAAACCATAGTTGACCCACATCTATGTCCTCTAGAGCTCTCTAGTGGCCAAAAATGGTCTCCCCAAGATGATAGGCACTTTAAAATCAACTTTGCAGTCGAGGATCACAAAATTCGTCGGAAAGATGAATTTATCAACTTTAACTAGCACATCCAAAAGGATTCCCTCTGTCTTTTTAATGGTTTGATCTGCCATAAACAACCTCATTCTTGTCAGGGTAGGAGTACCAAGGCCAAGATTTTTGAATACAGCAAGAGGCATTAGATTGATGCGTACTCCTAAGTCACACAATGCTCTTGCGAACTCAACATCACCAATAGTACAAGGGATGGTGAATGTACCGGGGTCCTTTCCCTTTTTGGTCATAATCGAACTACATTGTTAGAGTTCTTATGAGAACTCTTGGCTTAAAGTGTGTTTCTTGGTAAATCCTTCATATAGTTGGCATATCCAGGCATTTTCTCCAAAGCTTCTAGAAGGGGAATGTTGATGGAGAGTTGCTTCAACATCGAGAGGAAGTGTTTGAATTTACCCTCTTCTTCCTTTTTCTTAGGCCTTCGAGGGAAAGGAGGAGGAGGTTTTGTGACACCCTATAACTCCATGCTCTTGTACCTATGTTTAAAGCCACATTTGGTTAGATTGGGGGTGTATTAGGTTCGTGGGAGACTCCTAGTACCTAGACGAGTTCAACACTTCCCTAAGAGTTGAGTTTTGGGTGATTGTTCATGCAAGGATCAACTTTAAACAAGCATAACTTTTAGTACACTTGGAACTGGGTGGCCCGTAGCATGTCAAATGAAAGCTCTTTCAATTCTCTTTCCAACACACTTGGTTTCATCTCATTTAGAGTTTGGAGTCAAAAGTTAAGGCCATTTTACTGAAGACTGCCAGAGTAGTGTTGCACTACGAGCCCATAGTTACGAGTCGTATATTGGGTATGACTTGTAGGTCAAGCTCGCAGCAATTTCCAGAGACTTCAAAATTGATACTAGGGGTCATGTGAGGGGTCCTACGAGTTGTAGTGCTACTAATGGGTCATAATGGGGCCCGTAACAGCTGTTAGATAGCTTTTTAGGAAGGGTTATTTTGGTCTTTCCCACCCTTTCTAAGCTCTAGATTGACGTTTTTATGCTCATTAAAGGTCCCAAAACCTTTACGTTCTTCATTACATTGATAAAATACTCTCTCAAACCCTTATACTAATATTTCACTCCAAAATCAAGTGTCCAAATCTCTTCCGGATCTAAGGATTTCCTTCAAACTTCAAGTCTCCATTTCCAATCTTCTTCAAGGTTTCTCCAAAAGCTAAGGTATGTGGTGTTGAACCATTGGGTCCTTTAACCCATGGTGCCTAAATCCTCATTTACTAATATTGCATGATTTAAAGTTGATTTTACATGTGGGTCTTGTATATTCAAAAATTTACTGCACAGTGATTTTAGTTCATGAAAGTATGATTGTTTTAGCATGTTTTGAGCTCTAAATCTTAGATCTAATGTTGGATTTGATGAGGGATTTTGATGTGAATGTCTTAGGTGTGTTGCAAGGTGTTGATTGATGGTTTTACTACAAATTTTCTTGCATGATTGCATCTCCAAATTGCATGGTCTGTTACTCCCATTACACACCCCTAAGTGTTTGATAAAATATCCTGCTTGGATTTCTTGAGGAATTGAAGGTCCAATGCATGTCATATGAGTTGAATAGTGTTATGATGATTATATGATGATGAAATGACGATGAAACAATGGTATGCATATGATGTATAATGATGAGAGGAAATGTAGGTATATGATGACTTTATGATGATGAAAGTTTGTTGTACATGTGTTGAATTCATGAAAAGTACGTATGATGTTGCAAGTTGATTGCCTTGTTGAGGGGGTAGCAATCCTCAATCATCTTGTTGAGAGGGTAGCAAGTCTTAATCACCTTGACGAGGGGGTGCCAAGCCTCGGTTGCCTTATTGAGGGGGTACCAAGCCTTAATCACCTTGTTGAGAGAGTGCCAAGTCTCAATCACCTTGACGAGGGGGTGTCAAGCCTCGAATGCCTTGTTGAGGGGGTATCAAGCCTCAATTACCGTTCAAGGAATGGTGTGCCTTGGAGTTGGGAAGTAATTCACTTGGTCTATCCTTCACAAATGATATCCTATATGAGCATGAGTTACTTAAGAATGTTTTACTTATGCATTGATCATACATGTCATATTGTTATATCATGCCTATTGTCTATTGTTACGCATATTGATTATGAAGCTTATCTCTTGTCGCATTGCATCCCACATTATTAGTACATTCAAATGTACTAATGCATACTCTTGCCTACATGATATCACCATGTAGGAACCAAATCTCCACTTAATCATCCTCCTTCTCCACATGGCTAGATCGGTGCTACTCAAAGCTAGTTGGTGAGTCTTCCATTTCGGGGACCTTAGTCTATGTTATTCCTATTATGTATTGAGACATTCCTTCTTATGTTCTATTTTGACTATGAGGGTGAGCCCGGTAGCTTTATCTTGTCCCCTACTCTATCTATGTATTAGAGGTGTTTGTTGGATACATTATGTATCTATGTTATGAGCTTGACTTTGACTCTTAATTATGATGTTTATGCAATCTACCCTTAGTCCCATTGCTCTTATTCTTACTCTTTACATTTTTATATGCTTCCGCAACCAATGATGTGGAATGACAAGTTAAGAGGCTTGTTTGGGGTTCTTTCGGGTTCCTCATTTACCGTGTCATGTCTAGGCCCTAAGCTCGGGTCATGACAAGTTTGGGAATTGATTTAGATTTCTCATGCTCCCTTTCCTCTTCTTGTTGCATCCTAACAACCTTCGAATCTTCTCCCTCAACCATGACTTCACCACCAAGACCCTTCTCATCAACTTCATCCACAATTACCGGCATAGGGGGATCGATGGTGCTTTTGCCACTCCTAGTCATCACTGCCATGCTGCCCTTCATTCTTCGGGTTTAGAATCGTATGCTTGGTAGGGTGCCCTTTTGGCATTGGTTCAATTGTTAAGAAACTTGCGCGAATTGCTGTTCAAGTTGCTTAATCACCATCGAGTGAGACTTTATTCTATGGTTAATACTTGAAATGTCTGCTTTCATTCCCTTTAAAGTCTCATATTGGTGGTCAGCTTGCTTCAACAACTTCTCAAACATTTCTTCAATCCTAGATTGCTTGATCCGACATCACGATTGTGAGAAGGCACATAAGGATCATTCCTGTAGCCCTCTCTTCTTCCCCACTCTGCATCTAGCACTCTCATTCTCTCATAGTATCCACCTCGGTTTTCTCTATACATCCCATCACGGTTGAAGTTCCGACCTTGATTCTCGAAACCTTGCCTCCAATAGTCTGAATTGGACCCTTGGGGTTGTTTCGAAAACCCGCCGCTTGGTTGCTTAAAGAACATGCATCCTCATCAAAGAATGGATCATCATAGGTTGGAGCCTTGAGAGGTTGGTGAGTGACTACCTTGACACTTTCTTGATTTTGCTTTAAAACCAAGTCTATACTTGTGCAACGTTGAGCAAGTTGCTCCATGATCTCTTCGTTTACCTTTGCTTGATAATTATTGGTGTTAATCACATAAGAAGTTTCATCACACCTCGCTCTCGTTGACCCCATGCTCTATTTGTTTTGACCACTTGATCCATCCTTGCGGCTATCAATGCAAAAGGTTGGTCTAGGAATATGCCTCCCATGATTACGTCGGCGTAAGCTTGACTATTATCATTGAGTGCCCGATAGAAATCTCAACCAAGGAGTCATCAATAATCTTGTGATCAGGGACCATCCTCAAGCATTTACTAAACCTCTCCTATGTTGTGCTAATAGAATCACCCTGCAATTGCTCAAAGTTGTTGATTTGGTCCTTGAGCTTCAACTTCTTAGATCGTGAGAAATATCCTTCAAGGAATACTCTCTGAAGTTCATCCCAACTTGTGGTAGTACCCGGAGGAAGCTCGACAACCATACGGCTGCATTGCTAGTCAATAATAGTTGAAACACTCTTAAACCAACAATATGAAGAGAAAGGCTTTGTGTCCCATGACACTCTTACAAACAAACACCACATTCTGATGATGACTTTGGGGATCCTCCGAAGGTAGCCTGTGAATAGTCCGCAGTTTTGGAGCATTTGGAGCAATCCACTTGACACTGTTAACTTAGTATCTGCCGGTAAAAGAGGCAATATTATAGCACCGGTAACATCCATAGCCATAGGGTTCAATCAATATTGGTTCCATCCATAAGCATTTTCGTTGAAGTCCCTGAGTTGTGGCCTGTTATCCCTCTGTTGTGGATTCTCCTCTCTTCCCATATCCTCATTCTATCTTCATCAACCTCAATATCCTCATTCACTTGAGCCATTCTTCTTAGTAATTGATGGATCTCCAAATTGAGTGGAGCTAAAGGATTTCCTTGGCTCCTTGTGTTGGGCATACAACCTAGTACACCCTACAAATAAAATCAAACAACAAAAAGGAAAAAAAACAAAAGTAAAGTACACGAGACTCTAGAAATCAATACTAGAAATAACTAAGAGTGAAATCAAATCAAAACCTAGCTGTATTCCCCGGCAACGGTGCCATAATTTTTGATGACATTTGATGTTTACACTTCGATAAGAAAGGGGTAGTTGTCAGCAATTAACCTAACCAAAGGTTAGGGTCGAATCCACAGGTAGTTGCTTGACTGCAAGACTTCACTCCTAATCACTTTGAAACATCAATAACTAAAATCTCTAAATGGAGGGGGGAGGGGTTGTGATTCAAAAACAAAATAAAACAAACACTAACTACAATGTGAGGAAACACTCAATTTTTGGGACAACTTGGGAATTGTGTCCCCCATGGTTCGTCGACTCGATTACGCTAGGTAACATGACTACAATTGGTGATTTGCATACAAGATGGTAACTTAGGTCTTCCAGCCCTTTTATGAAGGTGAAGATAGAATTTCACCATGGTGCTTGATCGAAAACCATGGCGTGCCAACTAACCGTTATCTATTGTCCCAATCAACCTCCCCTTAGTCAGGATTGGTTGATTAGACGATTGAATTTTATCATCTACTTCCTTTTCCTATTCATCACTACCTTCGCCGGAATCGTGATAATAGGCGGGATTTGGTGTTGGCCACCACCAAACAACAATAATAATGAAAGGAAATAGACAATACATGCAAAACCTCAATATTTTTTCTCCCTCTACTTTCTCTCATTAAAACGCTCTCTAGTCTTTTTCGCTGCCAGACCCACCAGAATGGTGCGTGACCTATCAGAGGAGGTCAACTGGCCACCAGAACAATGCCAACAGGGGCACTCTGACACGGCGCACCTCCTTCACCAAGACACGCCACTGATTCATCCCATAACTCTGGGAAATCGCATTTCAGTCTAGCGATAACCTGACATTTTTTAAGGAGGAGTTGATGAGGGCTCAGGAAATCATTTCTCTACTCAATTCTGGATTGATTCACATCACTCCTAGTGATGCTATTGTTTCTATAGGTCAAGATATACGGACAGGCCAAAATTTAGATAGATCTATCATGCCATTTGAGAGTTCTGCTAAGGCAATTTTTGGGAGAGATATCACAGAATCCCCCAATTTGCGCCTTCACATTTCACCCAATTCAAGGATATTCGAGACATGGGACCATCGATGGTTACTCTTCAGGTTGGGGAGAACCCCCTCAAGGAAGTGGAGCCATTTCTACTGGTGAAATCGACGGCGAAGTGATTTCAGGCGGTGGCGATAGCCTTCTAGTGAAATTCATGGCACAAACGGTATGTCAAGAGGATCCTGGGATCAAGGAGAACCCCACAAACCAAAAAGCCCCAAATCTTAATGCTCAATTTGACGCGAATTTGAAGATTAGGGTTTTGCCTATGCAAACTAACCCTAATTTTTGCGATATTGCTAATGTAGTTAATTTTCAGCAAGAGGAGGGTGGGAATGTTCAATTTAGGCTCTCAGGTACAAAACCCCCAATTAATTCCAATCCTAGTCCCTCGAATTCTCACAGACTCTACGGTGAAGCTGATGCCTCAAGTTTCTACCTCAGAATGCTGTTCTTAGCAAGGAATTTGATCAAGGTAGGATGGTGGATCATTCCATGGGGTACAAATAGGATTTTAAGGAGTGTCAGCAAAATGATATGGATCACACTACTAGGAATGGGGTCAAGGGTCAATGGGAAGGCAAGGAGGATCCTAAAGACTCTACCTCATCTTCAGGTAAGTTTGTTGGTCCAAAAGATCATGATAAGAGTTTGACTTTTAATCATTTGTGTGGTGATGGCAAGCATAACATGATTAGTGAAGATCAAAATGTTCCTAAGCCTGGTGGTCAACAGGTTGAGGCCATAGGTGGTAATGGTGTTTCTGAGTAGGGTAAAAAGAATCCCACCAAGAACCAGCCTAACCAAACTAGAAGCTAGTATGCTCCAATCAAAATTTCCTCCAACTTTGATGCTTATCACCCTCAGAAACCTAAAGAAGTCTCCCCTAAAGATAAAATGCCTCCCAACTCTGCTCCTAATCCTAATAATAGTCAATTCCCTTCTGAACCATCCACTCCCACTGTGATTCAATCCTTTGCTGCTAAATTAAGGATGAACCAGGCTAAGACTGAGGTCCCCATTCCTATTCAAGCCCCCCAAAGACAACCTCTAAACAGGGACACCCTGCTGTTATCTTTAAGAAAGAGAAGTTTATGAAGAAGTTGGTTGACAGATGCAAATACACTCTTGTTGGTAAATTCTCTATCACTATGCGTAGGATGGAGGTGATCAGGAAAAGTTTCGTTGCACAAACTGAAGTGGTTGGTGGTGTGAAACTGCACATTTTAATTCTAGACACATCTATATTGATTTGGACAATGAAACTGACCATTTTATAGTTTGGACCAAATGCAGAATGTTTATTAAGGGTCAACTAATGAGATTGTAGCTATGGATCCCAACTTTTAGGCCTAAGGAGGAAACTTCCATTGTTCCTGTTTGGGTGACCTTTCCATAACTTCCTTGGCATTGCTATTATATGGAAATACTCTCACATTTGTTGGCCCTTATTGGGAAGGCTCTATATCTGGATTCTACCTCAATTCAGAAGACTAGAGGTAGTGTTGCTAAGGTTAGAGTCCAGATGGATATCACCAAAGATAGACCACAACATATGTAGATGGGTTTTGATGAGGATGACATCACCACAAGTAGGTGGAAACTGATCCAATATGAAGACATCCTAGATTATTGTGGGACTGCAGGTATTAGAGTCATTCTATTTCCAATTGTATGATTAAGAAGAGAAAAGACGAGGTCCAAAGAAAAAGTGATCTAGAAGTAGGTTCTAAATCTAGTAATGTAAGTAATGAAGATCAAAATCATGGTGAGAAATAAGGGAAGAAATTGGCAAGCAATAATAATGTGAACCAAAGCATTAAGTTAATAAAAGTAATCAGAAGGAAGATCAATGGCAAACTCAGAAACTGAAAGCTAGCAAGAAGAAACAGACCCAAACCCAACCTCAGAATACCAACCAAAAAGTGCAGGCAACACCAAGGAAGGAAAACATTATGCAAGGAACAAGTATTGACTCAAATGCTCCCCAACGTCATAGAGTTGATCAAAATTGTTTGAATCAACCCCCATCTGCTTTGTTGCTATTATTGATGATGCTAATGTTGTTGAAGATGTTGTTACTACCCTTTCCCAAAAACCCCCTGGATTGTTTGTTGGTTTGTGTATTGATGCTGGTGTAGAAACTAGTGGGTGGTTGAATGACCAGGAGAAACTTACTCACCTGTAGGATGGGGAACCAATAGGTGGGGATGGATCTAAAAATCTGCTACCACTGTTGATGAAGAACAAGTGTTGACCAGAACTCCTTCTAGTCCTCAGAAAAGCAGTAGATCTGTTGTTGCAGTTCAGGTGGGTCAGACTACTTCTCAACCTGAAAGACAATCTATTGTGAAGCCTCAGGGTGGTATGGCAAAAGATATGGGTTCTTTGGCCTATTCTACTAGTTCTAAGAACAATAATAAGCCAAGCAAAAAGAGAAAAGATGCTAGAAAAAAGAAACTCAGTGAATCTAGGGGTGGAATTGTTGAAACCTCTAAGGAATGTCCATGTACTCAAGAAAATCAGATGAATGAAGTTTGCAAAAAGTTCATCTTCGTGGATGTGTATAATGGAATAAGTATTCCTCCTCTTAATATCCAAGCTAACACCACACTTAGTGGGGAACCAAAAGATGCAGCTACTGAATATTGTTAGTTTAGTACTGATACCATGCTTCCCAGCAATGAGATGGATGAATGAGGTTGCAAATTCAGAAGATAAGGTTGATCAAGACACTCTTCTAGACAATGATGAGGATGAGGAAACAAGTGAGCAACTGACAAGAGACTTCAGGCCCTCCAATGATAGTGCTATGCAACAAGAGATACTACAGATCAGTCAAGAATAGGGTTTGTATCCTAGAGGGTCTTATCATTCCAAAAAGCGACACAAATATGACACCATCAGACATCCTGCCACTTTTGGTAGGCCTAACACCAGACTTTTTCTATCTAAATCATCCCAAGGATTAACACAATCATTTGGAATGCAAGGTGTATTTATACCCGGGGAGCAATGGAAAGAGTCCAATCACTCAAGTTTATACATCATTTATCAATGATTGTCATTCTTGAACCTTTTTCTTCCAATTCTTAGCTTCAGAATTGCAGGATTTAGTTAGGTATGGAGAAAGCTTTTTGCAATCCTAATGGGAAAATTTGTGTTTTCTGGGATCATGAGGTGAACTACAGGGTGATTGAGAGTGATGACCAGTAGATCACTTGTGAGATTTAGCATAATCAACTTCCTCACAAGTTTATTTCCATATATGTCTATGCTAAATGTAGAGGTCATTTAAGAAAGCCCCCATGGGAGAGCTGTTGCACCTGTCTAATTGATTTGATAGTTACCCTTGGTATGTGGCTGGTCACTTCAATGTCATTTACTCTACTAATGAGAAGCTAGGGGAAATTCCTTACAATATAAAAAAGAGCTTTGATTTTACTGCTATCATGGAAGGTTGTGGTCTGATGGATTTAGGGCTATTCTGGCCAAAAATATACTTGGAATAACAATAGGGGAGTAATGTTTAGAGTGTGGAAGAGGTTGGATAGGGTCATGGTGAATGATAAATGGCTTGCGTTGATACCTTAAACTACCAACACTGACTTACCTACTATTAACTCAGATCATTGCCTTCTTTTGCTGGAGATGAGTACCAGATCTAACAATGCTGTGAAGTATTTTAAATTTTTGAATTGCTAGACTGCGCAACCTAGTTTCTTAGAAGTGGTGAATGAATGCTGGAACATGCTTGTTTCTGGGAATCCTATGTGGGCCTTCCATCAGAAACTAAAGAGGTTATCTATAACTCTCAGTAAGTGGTCCAAGGAATAGTTGGGGGACACTCATGCTATGGTGAAAAGCTTTGAAGAAAGAATTTTAAAAGATGAAGAATAATTGATCACTTCAAATAATGATAATGCCAGAATGTATCATCATTGCCCGAGTGCTGAATATATTAGGTACTGCAAGCTTAAGGAATCTATCTTGAAGCAAAAATCCCAGCTTCACTGGTTTAATGAAGGGGATGCTAATACTAGATATTTTCATGCCCTCCTAAGGAGTAGGAGAAGAAGATTATTCATCTACAGAATTAAAGATGAAGATGAGGACTGGTTTCAAGGGGATGAGATATTGCTGAGGCTGCATGCAACCATTTTCAACATATATTTACAATGGAGGAGAAGTTAATTGAGGAGGATATCCTGAATTACATTCTTGCCTTGGTGACTCAAGATAAGAATAACATCTTATAGGCTTTTCCTGATATTGATGAGCTTAAACATGTTGTCTTCTCTTTGAGCCCATATTCAACAACAGGTCCTAATGGTATGAATGGCAAGTTTTTTCAAACTTGCTGGGAGGTGATTAAAAATGACTTGTTAGCTATTATTCATGCTTTCTTCTGTGGCCAGATAATGCTAAAATATTTCTCTCATGCTTGCTTGGTTCTTTTGCCAAAGACTGGGAATCCTAGTAAACTTTTAGAGTTCAGACCTATTAGCTTAAGTAACTTTGTCAACAAGGTGATCTCCAAATTATTGTGCTTGAGATTGGCTCCTATTCTTCCTAATCTTCTCTCCCAACCAGATATGTTTTGGTAAGGGAAGAAGTATTTCAGAGAGTATCATGCTAGCTAAGGAAATCATCCATCAGATTAGAAAACCAAACATTGGGGGTAATGTGATATTGAAGCTTGATATGGCTAAGGCTTATGATAGGGTTTCTTGGTCCTATATTTGCATAGTTATGAGGAAGATGGGTTTTGCTGAGAGATTCATTGACATGGTGTGAAGAATTATGTCAAATAACTGGTATTCCAATCTTTATTAATGGGTCTAGGCATGGCTTTTTATCCCTTGCCTTGTTCATTATAGGGCCTGAAGTGTTATCCAGACTCCTTAATCAGTTGCATCTTTCTCCTCAGTTTCATGGTTTTTATATGGAGAAGAGGGGACCTCAGATTAACCACCTCAGCTTTGTAGATGACACTATAATTTTTACTTCTGGAAGGAGCAGATCCTTCGAACTTATCATGAAAGTCTTATTTGATTATGAAGGTGTTTCTGGTCAATTAATCAACAAGTCCAAGAGTCACTTCATTGTTCCTGCACACACTTTTAAAAGATATGTTGATAGAATTAAAAATGTTACTGCTTTTATCCAAAAGAAGTCCCCTTTTACTTATTTAGGTCATCCTTTGTATTTTGGGAGACAAAGGATAATCTATTTCTCTGATATGGTGTCTAAGGTGGTTTCCAGGATATCTGGATGGCAATCTAAGATTCTGAGTTATGGTGGTAGAGCAACTCTTATCAAGAATGTGCTTCAGTCTCTTCCAATCCATATTCTCTCCGCTATGTCCCCACCCACCACTACTCTCAAGCAGATTCAGAGCATTACTGCTGACTTCTTCTGGGGATGGTTTGATGAGAAAAGGAAATATCATTGGTCCTCATGGAGGAATTTGAGTTATCCTTATGAGGAGGGGGGTATTGGGGTGAGAATGATCTCTGATGTGTGTAAATCTTTCTAGTTCAAGCAATGGTGGACTTTTAGATCTAGAGTACATTTGGGGGGGGGGGATTTTCTCAAAGCAAAGTACTGTCAAAGATCTAATCTAGTGAATAAGAAATGGGACACTAGTCAATCATTGGTGTGGAAACATATGATGTAGAATAAATATGAAATGGAGCCTCATATTCATTGGAAAATAAATTCTGGGAGCTGTTCTTTCTGGTGGGATAACAGGTTAGGTGTGGGGCCTTTTGGTCAATTTAAAGAGATCAGTAGTAGACTTAACAATGCCAAATTTGCTGATTTTATCCAGAATGGGCAGTGGGATGTGGATTTGATCATTAACACTGCACCACCTGAACATATTGCAGCTATTTTAGCCACTCCTTTGCAGATTCAGAGTGGAATTCCTGATAAAGCTCTATGGAAGATGAATTTTGATGGACTGTTCTCTGCGTCTTTAGCTTGGGACATGATTAGAGACCACAAACCTAGGACTTCCTTAACAAGAGTACTTGGGGCAAGTATATACCCTTTAAATGTTCGTTTTTGGTGTGGAGGGCCTTAAGGGAAAAACTCCCTACTATGAGAAGATTGTGAAGTTTGGGCAGGAGCCAAAACAATGTTGTTGTTGCTATGATCTAGGAATGGATACTATAGAACATATCTTTTATCTGGGCATTCGCTAAGCATGTTTGGAAACACTTTGCTGCTTCATGTGGCATTGATTGTGGCCCTTTTCCCTTATCATTTTATGATGAAATAGTGGAGTGCTAAATACAGGAATGAGGTTCACAGAGTGCTCATTCAGGCTGCTCCTATTTTTATCACCTGGAACCTGTGGAAAAATAGGTGTGCTTGCAGATATGGAGGAAAAAAATCTACTGTGAGTAGAGTGAAATATTTGGTGGTTAAAAATTCCTATTTTCTCATGAAACTGCTTTCCCTCATGTTAATCGGCCTACTTCTTGGAATGGTTTGATAAGTTTAGTTGAGAAGTGCTTGCGTGATATAAAGGTTACTCCAGTTCTTTGGCGTAAACCTCCAGATGATTGGATAAAGCTCAATGCTGATGGAAGTACCTTAGCAGATGGTAGAATTGGGGCTGGTGGGATTATGAGAAATAACGAGGGGAATTTTTTTCTTTCTTATTCATCTCCTTTGGGTGATGGGACCAACAATCAAGCTGAAATGGGAGTTGTATTGTTTGGGATTATATGGTGTGTGCAGATGGGATATAAAAAGGTTATGCTCGAAGTTGATTCTCTTTTGGTGTATAGATGGATCAACCAGCAGATTGATCCACCTTGGCATATACATCAGGCTTTGATTAGACTGCAACAAGTTAGAACCCAACTGGATTCCTTCAGATATATTCACACTTTTAGGGAAGCTAATGCTGTGGCTGATTGTTTGGCCAAGATCATCCACACCTTCCCTTCTCCTCAGGTTTACTTTGATGTTCAACATATGCCTAAGGATGCAAAAGCTTTGTACTATCTGGACAAAGTGGAGATGACAAATTTCAGAACAAGAAATCTTAAGAAGATCAATTAGCCTCCTTGAGGTTCTCTTATGTTAGGCATGATCTATCATATCAAAGAATAATCGTTAGGGGGAAATAAAGTTACCTCAACTCTATAGCATGACATTGAGCATGAAGAAGGAAAACATTTCCATAAACGTCTCATAGCCTCTTGCTCATAGTTGTAGCGCACGACGTCGAGGACCTACCAAACTACTGCTCTTATACCAAGTTTGTCACGATCCAAACTAAAGGCTAAATGTTACACAACTTATGGGGAACTCGAAAGGGCCCCAAATAAGCCTCTTAACATATCATTACACATCCTTGCTCGCAGAATCAACATAGAACAACATAAGAAAACAAACAAGGGAAATTGGGACTAAGGGAAAAAGTTAAACACTTGAATAACATAGAAGTGTAAAAGCTCAAGCATAATACATAACTTGTCCAACAAAACCTCTAGACATAGAACTTAGCAGGGGCCAAGACAAGCAACCGAGATCACCCTCATAGTAATGACCATAAGTATCTCAAAATATATAAGATGCATTTAAGCATAAGCATTACTGAAGATAGATATTGTCCCCAGACATGAGGACTCACCAAAGCTAACTTAAACAATCCGCCTAGCCACGTTGAGGAGGAAGGTAATCAAATGGAGCTTCGGTTCGTACATAGTAACATCATGTAGGCATAGAGTATGCATTAGTACATTTGTATGTACTAGGTATGAAGGATGCAATGCAACAAGAGATAGACAACTTAGTCAAAATGCATAAAGATAAGCAATAGATAACATAATAATAATATAACATGTATGATCAATGCTTAAAGTAAAACTTACTTGCAAATCATTCAACTTGTATAGATTATAATATATAAGTGTGGGAAGAGACCTCAACATACATAGAATAAGACCAAGCGAGCTACAACTTAGAATCCTGATTATTACCTGTTACCTGTAAAGAGGTGGATTACTTGGCAAGGTAAAGCATATTTCACCTTACGGGAGCCCGTCCCCTTTCGGAGAAGCAACCTTCCTTATGGGAGCCCATCCCATTTCGGAGAGGATTTCATGAGTAACTTCACCTTACGGGAGCCCATCCCCTTCCAGGAAGAATTTCCAAAGAGAGTGCACTAAATAGATCCATTAGTATAGCAAGGGTATAACTTAGTCCTATGGTGGAACATAGTTCAAGGAAAGAGAGAAAACCCTCCATCCATTGGTACTAAGTCTAATCCCACAACATATATA
The DNA here is from genome assembly GCA_025774065.1 of Solanum ossicruentum. Taxonomy (NCBI): domain Eukaryota; kingdom Viridiplantae; phylum Streptophyta; class Magnoliopsida; order Solanales; family Solanaceae; genus Solanum; species Solanum ossicruentum. The sequence continues at coordinate 17,818 of JAOTQR010091915.1, forward strand.
AGATAACCACACTTTATTAACTTGCAGTAAACATAGAGGCATTACATGAGTAGCTCCTAACATAATTGACCTCAAATGGTGAGCCCAACTTCAAACATGAGAAGAGATCATCATCAACATTACCCTTGCATTAACATCGAAAGGCTCACAAGAGGTATAATCTTTGAAAAAGGGCTTGCATGATCATAGATAATTTCATGAATTCATAACATACTTGATAGCCCATATTCATCACGAAGTCACTTGACTCATAAATTATACAATAGATCATCAAAACCTTAAGAATCCTTAAAAAGGCATTTTATCAAATACTTGGCGGTTGTGTAGTGCTAGTGTAAACCCATGCAATTCAAGAGTGGAAACATGCTAGAAAATTTAGTGTAAAACTAACAATCGATATTTGGTAACACCCTCAAACAATATAGATCAAAATCCTTCATCAAATCTCATGCTAGATCTTTAATTCATAGCACTGAACATGCAAAAAACAATCACAATTTCATGAAAGCCAATCATAGTGTGGAATGAAATTCACAATAAGTAAGACCTATGAGTGAATCAACTTTAAATCATGCAAATATCGGTAAAAGGAAGCTTGGGCATCATGGGTGAAAGGAATCCATGAAAGAAACCCACAAACCTTGACTTTGGAGAATCCTTAAAGAAGATTGGAAATGGAGACTTCAAGCTTGAGTGCTATCCTTAAGATCAGGAAAGGGTTTTGGCACTTGAACTTTGAGTGAAATATTAGTCTAAATATTTGAGTGAGTATTTAGGAATGTTGAATGATATGAAGGTAAAATATGGCTATGTATAGGTACTTTCACATATGGGAACAGTTAGACCCAAGGTTCAAAAGTCTTGGATAGAGATTAAAAAAACTGGACAGAAAATGTACACTGGCGCGTCGCGCCAGCAACACGCATACCTAAATAGAAATTGCTCACTTTGAAAATTGAAATTGTGAATAGTTGCTCTAAAATCGGGGTTACTCGCTATTCCAACTCAATTTTCCCCCCTGAAAAAGAATATGAAGTTGAATTTTCTAAATAACGCATAGATTTTGATATATATGGAAGTTACAATTTGGGGCACTTCTGAGGTACATTTCAGGTACTTTTTGGGGTCGTTTCACAACCCCAACAAGAATGCAACAATGCACTTAAACACCATTTTTCAAAATCTTAACATAAGTGTCAAAATCACCATGAACTTATCAATATAAACATGAATGCATGCAAATGACATAATGGCTGATACCGGAGTCATGAAATCACATAGGAGACTTAGAATTAGAACTTTAGGCTTGAGTAGAATGGAAGAGATAGGGATATCGCTTTTGAATGTCCTCCTCGGCTTCCCATGTTACACTTTCAACTTGTTGGTTTCTCTAAAGAACCTTGGCGAAAGCAACATCGTTGTTCCTTAACCTCTTCACTTGTCTATCCAAAATTTCTAACAAGACCTCTTCATAATTCAAATTGTCTTCAACAATACCCATAACATCAAGCGGAACAATAGCACTTGGGCTACCCATACACTTCCTCACATAGATACATGGAAAACCAGATGAACCATATTCATGTCATGGGGAAACTCCAACTCATAAGCCACCTTATTAATCCTCCTTTAACACCCTATAAGTACCCACAAATTTTGGACTCAATTTACCCTTCTCACCAAAATGAAGCACATCCTTCATAGGTGAAACCTTCAAATAGACCCAATCGAAAATCTTTCAAGATCCCTTCTCCTCACATTGATGTAGGACTTTAAATGACATTGGCTTGTTTTCAACCTTTCCCCAACCAACCTTACCTTCTAAATAGGCTCCATGACTAGATCCGAACCCAACAAAGCCATTTTCCTACCTCAAACCATCCAACCGGGTACCTACAATGTCTACTATAAAGAGCCTCAAAAGGAGCCATACCAATGCTTGCATGATAGATAATATTATAAGATAACTCAATCAATGGAAGATGGTCATCCTAACTACCCTTAAACTCTAAAACACAAGCTCTAAGCATATCCTCAATAGTTTGGATTGTTCTTTCAACTTTGCCATCCGTTTGAGGGTTAAAGGCCATTCTAAGATTTACCTTGGTACGAAGACCTCTTTGCAAGGACCTCCAAAAGTGAGAAGTGAATAGAGAACCACAATCTAATATGATAGACAAGGGTACCCCGTGCGATCTAACGAAATCATGAATGTATAACTTAGCATAGTCTTTGGCACCATAATTAGTCTTAACCGGCAGGAAATGAGCCTACTTTGTCATTCTATCAACCATAACCCAAATAGAATCAAAACCCTTTCTAGTTTTAGGCAACCCCAACCATAAAATCCATGTTAATTTCCTCCCACTTCCAAGTAGGAATCTCTATATATTAGGTTAGGCCACCCGACCTTTGATGTTTGGCTTTGACGTGTTGGCAATTATGGTAACCGGACCCAAACTTAGCAATATACCTCTTCATACCACCCCACCAAAACAGTTCCCTGAAATATCTATACATCTTTGTAGAACCGAGGTGAATAGAATAGGAAGAATCATGAGCCTCATCAAGAATCCTCTTCCTCAAGTCATCCACACAAGGCACACATAACCTACCTTGGTATCTAAGGGCACTACCTCCCCCTTGGGAGAAAACCTCCACCTTACCCTCTCTGACCAAGGCCTTCAATTCTATAAAGGAGGAGTCAAGACCTTGCTTTGCTTTCACCTCTTCAACCAAAGAAGATTTAGAGCTATCAACAACCACAATACCACCATTATCAACATCCCCCAACCTAACTCCTAATCTAGCCAACCGATGAACCTCTATAGCCACCTCTTTTCCCCCATCATCAACATGTGCTAGGCTACCCATAGACATCCTACTTAAAGCATCAGTCATAACATTAGCCTTACCGGGGTGATAATGCACACTTATATCATAATCCTTAAGAAGCTCTAACCACCTTCATCGCCTATAGTTGAGATTTTTTTGAGTGAACATACATTGGAGACTCTTATGATTGGTAAACACATTAACAAGCACTCCATACAAATAGTGATGCCAAATTTTCAAAGCAAAAAACACGGCGGCCAATTCAAGATCATGGCTCGGATAATTCTTTTCATGTACCTTGAGTTGTCTAGAGGCATAAGCTATCACCTTACCATTTTGAATCAAAATGAAACCTAAATCAATTTGGGAGGCATCACAATACACAACAAACTCTTCCAACCCTTCCGGTAGAGACAACATAGGAGCGGATACAAGCTTATCTTTCAAGGTTCGTAAACTCTTTTGACATTCATCGGTCCACACAAATATCTCCATCTTTTGGGTCAACTTAGACAAAGGTCTAGGCTAATTTCTAATCACTTCCCTTCTTTTAGTATTCACCTTAATACCAACCTCCAACACCACATGACTTGGTAAGACAATCTCTTCAGCAAATTCATATTTCTTATACTTTGCATACAACTTCTCTTCCCTCTATTTTTGTAACACCACCCTCAAATGACTCACATGCTCCTCCTCACTTTGACAATAGATCAAAATATCATCAATGAAGACCAGAAAAACAAATCAAGGTAGGGTTTATAGACCCTATTCATAAGATCCATGAAGATAGCTGGTGCATTGGTCAACCCAAAAAACAACCACGAATTCATAGCGGCCATATTTAGCCCGAAAGGCCATCTTGGGAATGTCACACTCCCTAACTTTCACTTGATGACACTCAGACCAAAGATAAATCTTAGAGAAGTGATTAGCCCCATTGAAGTTGGTCAAATAGATCATCAATCCTTGGTAGAGGGTATTTATTCTTGATGGTGACTCTATTAAGTTGCCGGTAGTCAACACACATTCTAGGAGTACCATCCTTCTTCACAAACAACATCGGTGCACCCCAAAATGATTGGTTAGGCCTAATAAAACCCTTCTTCAACAAATACCTCAATTGCCCTTTCAACTCCTTTAACTCCCCTGGGGCCATACAATTGAAACAACCCCAAAAAGTGCCCGAAAATATGTCTCAAAAGTGCTCAAAATCATAATTTCCATATATCTCAAAATTCGTGCATGATATCAAAAATTCGACTTATATTATTGATCTATGAGTCAAATTAAGTGGGTAATGGGTCTAATCCCAATTTAAGAGCAATCATATCAAAATTTGGAAATTGCAAAATGCGATTTCCAGAGGGGTTTTCGCACCCCTGGAGCGATGCGCCAAGGGCGCGCTACTGTGTATTTTGTGCACTGTTTTTCTATCTTAGTTCAAGACTTTTGGGTCTTGGGCCTAAGTGTTTTCACGCAAGAAAATGCCTATACTTAGCCATATTTCACCCTTATATCACACAAGACATTCTCCAATAATCATTCAAACACTTAGACAAATATTTCACTCCTAATTACAAGTCTCAAAACTCATCTAGATCATAAGGTTTTCATTTAAGCTTTAGGTCTCCATTTCAAATCTTCTTCAAGGAATTCTCCAAAGCTAAGGTTTGTGAGTTTCTTTCATGGGTTTCTTTCACCCATGATGCCCAAGCATCCTTTTACCTAAAATTGCATGATTTAATGTTGATTTGCTCATGGGTCTTACATATTATAAAGTCGCTGCACACTATGTTAGGGCTTATTTGGGAAACAACCTCTCTACTTCTATGAGGTAGTGGCAAGGTCTGCGTACAATCTACCCTCCCCAGACCGCACTTGTGGGATTTCACTGGGTATGTTGTTGTTGTTGTACTATGTTAGGGCTTAAGAAATTGTGATTATTGTAGCACGTTTTGAGCTATGAAACCAAGATTTATTATGATATTTTACAAAAGGTTCTGATGTATATTGCTTGAGGGTGTTAGCAAGTATCTATTGATGGTTTTACACTGAAGTTTGTAGCATGATTGCACTCTTGAATTGCATGGTTTTACACTAGCACTATACACTTGCAAAGTGTTTGATAAAATGTCCAGTTATGATTTCTTGAGGAATTAAAGGTCCAATGCATGCCTTATGAGGTGAATGACTATATGAGGGTGAAAGGAATATATGTACATGATGTTATCTCTATAGTGTTGGGATGACCAAGCCTCATTTGGGAGGTTGTAGGCTCGGGTAACCTTGTTGAAGGATTTGTACTTCGAACGCCTCGCTCAGGAGGTGGTAGGCCCATGCAATCATGTCGGGGGGTTTGTAACTTGGTATCCTTGTTGGGGTACTTATACCTCATCAACCATGTCAAGGTGTTTGTACCTTGATAACCATGTTGATGGGTTCGCACTTCATCAACCATATTGGGGGGGTTGGTACCTCATCAACCTATTGAGGGGTTCGTACCTCAATTGCCTCTCCAAGGAGGTGGTAGGCCTTGGATTGCATTAATAATGGTCACTCCTTACATATGTATTACATTTTATATAAGCATGATTTACTACAAGCATCTTCCATGCATGCCATATTGTTATATGCTACTCATTGCCTATGCTTATGCATTTCGATTATGTTACTTATCTCTTGTTATATTGCATCATACATAATTAGTACATTCAAACATAATAACACATACTCCATGACTACATGATGTCACCATGTAGAAACCGCAGCCCCACTTGAGCATCCTCCTCCTCATGGCTTGTACGATTTCTCCCAAGCTTGTTGGTGAGTCCTCCATTCCAGGGATGATGTTTATGATCTCATGCTATGTGCTACGACTATCTTTCTTTTATGTATGTATTGACTCACATTCATCATAGCACCATCCTGAGTAGCTTGAGACATATCCTGAAATGTAACAGTTAGGGATAAGAAATAAGCCCTAGAAGACCTAACTTTATTGCACCACATGGATCATAAAGAAGTTAAACATTTCCTAGAACATCTCATAACCTCCTACTCATAGTTGTAGTGCACAACACAACCATGAATAAGACTCTAATCGATGCGATATGTTAGACTTCGAGAATCTATCAACCTGGTGCTCTTGATACCAAGTTTGTTACGACCCAAAATAGGGCCTAGACATGATGCAGCGAATAGAGAGCCCAAAGGGTCCCCAAACAAGCCTCTTAACTTATTATTACATATCATTGGTCGCAGAAACATGCAAATGACATAAAAGAGTAGAAATAGGGGCAATGAGACTAAGGGGAAAGATTGCGTGACAACGACATCAAGAGACAAAAAAGTCAAGATTGATATCATAGATATATAGTATGTCCAATAACACCTCTACTACATAGATAAGAGCGGGGGCCAATACAAAGCAACCGGGCTCACCATCATAGTCAAAATAGAACATAAAGAAGAATTTCTCAATAAATAATAAGAGAAACATAGACTAAGGTCCCCGGAGTGGAGGACCCACCAACTAGCTATAGTAGTATCGACTAGCCATGTGGAGGAGAAGGATGATCAACTTGGGCTCCGATTCCTACATGGTGATATCATGTAGGCAAGAGTATGCATTGGTACGTTTGAATGTACTATGTAGGATGCAATGTAACAAGAAATAAGCATCATAATCGAAATACATAACAATAGACAATAGGCATAATATAGCAATATTGCATGTATGATCAATGCTAAAATAAAATATGCTTAAATAACTCATGCTCGTATAGGATATCATATGTGTAGAATAGAATAAATTAGATTTCCAAAGTACAAACCCCTTTGTAGGTTAGTGATGATGCCACCCCATTACTTAGGTGGTGAAGTACTAATGCTTCACTTGGTTGATGAGTATAAACCCCCAAATTGGTAAGTGATGATCCCGCCCCACCAATAGATGAAGAAGTACTAACCCTTCCCTCGGTTAATGAGTACAAACCCCTATCTTGGTTATCCGGGTTTTTAAACCCCCCAAATTAGGCATGGTCTGATACAACACTTTATATATAAGATTTATCATATACATAAGCTCATTTTTCGTCATCATAACTTCAATCATGTCATATCTCATGCTTTAGACCTTCAATTCCTCAAGAAACCATAGTCGGACATTTTATTAAACACTTGACGGGTGTGTAATCGGGGTATAAATCCATGCAATTTAGAGATGAAATTATGCAAGAAAATCCTTTATAAAAGCATCAATCAATACCTTGCAACACTGCCAAGCCAAATACATCAAAACCTCAAATCAGATCTCACATTAGATCCAAGATTTATAGCTCAAAACATGCTAAAACAACCGTACTTTCATAAACTTAAATCACTGTGCCGTAAATTTCTTAATATACAAAATCGACATGTGTAAAATCAACTTTAAATCATTCAATTGAGTAAAAAGGAGAGTAGGATAGCATGGGTGGAAGAACCCAATAGATAAAACCTAAATACCTTGACCTTGAAAAATTTCTTGCAGAAGACTTTAATGGAGACTTAAAGCTTGATGGAATTCCTTAGATCTGGAAGAGGATTTTGGGACTTAAATTTTGAGAGAAATATTAGTCTAAGTATTTGAGTGAGTTTTGGGGAATGTTTAGGATGATATCAGGGTTAAATAAGACTAAGTATAAGTAAAAACACATATGGGAACCCTTGGGCCCAAGACCCAAAGCCTTGGACCCGAAAATAAAAAATGCACAAAATAACACTGGGGCACGTTCTTGAAATTTCGTAATTGCTAATTCTTCGCTCTTAAATCGGGGGTAGACCCTTTTCCCCATATTTTTGACCCTATGAACAAGAATATGAAGTTGGATTTTTGAAATAATGAACGGATTTTTAGATATATGGAAATTAATATTTTGGGCATTCCGAGGCACATATTTGGGCACTTTTTGACCCTATTACAAAGACATTGCATGTAGGAAAGTAACAAGGTTCTTTCAGTCCTCTTGTAAAGGTGAAGGTCGAATTTCACCATGGCACTTGGTCAACAACCATAGCGTACCAACTAACGGTTACCCAGTGTCCCAGTCAACCTCCCCTTGGTCAGGTTTGGTTGATTAGATGAGAACACATCAATCGAATCCTGTCATCTATTTTCCTTTTCCTATTTGTCACTATGTTTGTTGGGATCATGATAGTAGGCGGGGTTGGGCATTTTCTACTACCAAACAACATCCCAAGTGAAAGGGAAATAAACAATACATGCAAATACCTAGCCAAAGAAATGCACAAAGTCTAGGTTATTTCAAGTCAACTCCTCATGGTTCCCACAACCCCAAGTTGTGGGTGCTTAGCTACTCATGGCTATGAAAAAATTAATAACAATGAATGTAAAAGACGTAGTTGAGAGATTACCTAAGATTAATAAAGATAACACCACTTTGATATTGAAACCACAAGCTTGAATTATGGAAGTTGAGCACAATGTGATTTTCAATCCCCCAAAATGGGTCTTCAAAAATGAAAAGATAAAATCTACACTAAACCCTAGAAAAGTTCTCTAAGAATATTCAAAGTATCCTCAAAATCTGTAAAGTGTTGAATCTCTCTTTCAAAAACCCTATCATTAACTAGTTATACTATATACATAAAACCCAAAAAGGAATGAGAAATATAGCTGGCAGCAGTTATGACTCGTAGGGTGACCTATGAATCGTAATCGGGCTTTCATAGTAAGCACTTGGCTTTTAGGACTTGACTGTTATGAACCATTGCTACAAGTCATGGTGTCTCTTTGACTTGTAGTGTTTTATCATAGTCTTGAGTTGTAGTTCTTGGTACAATCTTTTGGCACACTATTTCTTGTTACGAGAGCACATCATATAAGTCGTAGTGTGAATTATGACTCATATATTAGCCTCGTATGGATGATCTTCACTTTGCAAATTCTTAATTTTACTCATTATTTCTTTCTGCAAGGGTACCCTATGGTTCGTAGCTTGGGATAAGACTCACAGAGTGGCTCATATGTACTGTACTTCACCAAAATCTGCAATTTTCTCCCAAATAATGCCAACCTATATTTTCTACAAGAACAACAAAAAAATACATAAAAACCATAAAATGTCACGTTAAGAACTTGCAAAATCTCTTGTTTTAGGTGTCAAATGTGTTATATTTTGACAGCGTATCAACACCCTTAACTTAGAACTGTTGCTTGACCTCAAGCGATGACTCAATCTAAGTAGACAATGAGAAATACATAATAACTATCCCAATGGCATATACATCACTTAACTCTAATTCAGGTTCCCAACTCTTATTTTCAAAACCTAATTGCAAAGATACCCAGCAAACCAAAACACAATGATTCATCGAATAATCCAACTATGACAAGTGAAGGAGTATCAACAATCCATAATCATTGAATAAGTCACATGTCAATCATGCAATGCAAATGCCCTACAGAAAAGAAGTCCCTCTAATTCACTCAAAAACCAATCAAAGTTCGGGGACTGTGCAAGAGTTCTCACTCTCACAAATGAAATTCATGCATGGTAACTAACACTATAGGCTTTCCCCTAAACTCAAACTCTGGATTGTTGACTAGTTAGATTCAGATCACTTTAGAACTTAATAGGATTGTAGCATAGGTTCACGAGGCTTTGGTATGACATTTTAGGCACGTAGTGATTAAAAGCTATCCTTGAACTACATTTTTCAATACTCTTACCTCCATAACTCAACCATTTTCATTATATCCTCCCTTATTCTTCCTTTTCAAGATTTTCCGGGTGCTCTCTTTTCCTTTTTCAGCTGTTCCTTATTTTTGAACTCAATTGTTATTCTTTTCTTTCAAGACAACTTTTTTTTCTTTTTCTCTCACCTGATACATGATTTTTTTCTTTCTTTCTTTTCCAACTAACCACCTCATTTTCATTACTTTACCACAACAAAGGCCACCCTCAACTTAGGCATTTAGCTTGAGGTGAAGTACACAATATTCATTTCCTAAACTAGGGCAACTTTTTGTAGCCACCCTCAACTTAGGACTTTAGCCTCAATCAATGTTCACATGTTCAAGGATAGACAAGGGCCAATATCAAGTTATTTCACAAAACAAGGTTAGGCTAGCTAGGTGTCAAGAAAGAACAGGTACATGTTAAGTTCAAACACTTGGGACAAAGGAACAACTAGAGGTCATTTAGGGAAAAATGGACTCACTAAAAGAACAATAACCTAAGATACTTTCCTAATCAACCATATCTCCAGTCTAATCATAGAGTAACAAGGCAAGTTCTGAATCAGAATAAAATTCATGAACATGACAAAATAGGCTCATACGCACATGACATTCCATAAAAATCATATATACTCACAGGTCATGCTTTAAACATCTACTTCCCTCCTCTTTATCAGAACAAACATTGCCAAATGATCATATCCAAGATTGCAATGGTAACAAACAATACCAAAATTTTTGAGGGTACCCAATTTTCAAAATAAAACAATTCAAGATTATACATATGCCAAAAGATAATATTCACTATATATCTACAAATTATCTACACTACCTAAACATGCTAGTTCAATAGAAATTAAAAATATCCACAAGAAAAAAGAAACAAGGTAAGAAAATCTTGGGATAAAAAATAGGGAAAGTTATGGACTTAAGACTACTCAGACTTCAACCTAATCTATAACTTCCCACACCCCACCAAAAGATGATACTTTGTCCTCAAAGTAAATACATATGTAAGCAATAAGGGAAACAAGGGGCATACCTTGAGTTTTCTCTTAAGAAGCGCCTGATTTACTGTCTTGGCACGACGAGATGAACTTTGGTATTCATGCTTCTTCAAGGTTCCAAACCTCAACTATTTTAATTTCCTCCATGTCACATATGCACAACTTGACTCTTTGACCATTTACCTTGAAGATCTTTCTATCCTGCTTTCTAGCTCAATACCACATGACTAAAGACATGTATTATTCAGAAAGGACCCATCCACTTAGATTTGAGCTTCTCAGGAAACCTCTTAAAAATTGATAGTTGCAAAGCAACACCATGTCCCCTGGTGCAAATTGGCGGTTCTCAGTTATGCCGTCATGCTGAATCTTCATTCTTTATTTGTACAATGCAGAACTCTCATACGCTCTCAATCTGAACTCATCTAGCTCATTAATCTGCATTATCCTAGATGTTGCTACTCCATTCCAATCGAGTTTCAGCTTCTTTAATGCCCACATTGCTTTATGGTCCTATTCGATTGGTAAGTGATAAGCCTTTCCAAACACCAGTTGGTATGGAGACATACCAATCGGTGTTTTGAAGGTGGTGCGGTAAGCCCACTGTCACAACCCAAGTCGAGGGCCTACACATGACACAGCATATGGGGAACCTAAAGGGATCTCGAGAAAGTCTCTTAACATATCATTATACATCCTTGACCACAGAAACAATAAAATATCAATAAAGCAATAAAAATTAGGGTAAAAGGATTAGGGGGGAATTTATATATATAAACAAGAAGAGTCAATAGAGTCAAAGCTCATAGGATAGATACATAGTATGTCCAACAACACCTCTACTACATAAAGATAAGAGTAGGGGCTAAGATAAATCAACCAGGCTCACCCTCATAGTTAATACATAATCAAAAGAGAGAAAGTCTTAATATATAGCAAGAGATCATAAGTAAAATCCCTGGAATGGAGGACTCACCAACAAGCTTGAGCGAAGAAGTAATAGCCACATGGAGGAGGATGCTTAAGTGGGGCTCTGGTTCCTACATGGTGACATCACGTAGGCGTAGAGTCTGCGTTAGAATGTTTGAATGTATTACATATGTTGGATGCAATGCAACAATAGATAGGCATCATAATCAAAATGTATAATTAGGCAATAGAAGAGTAGATAACAACATGACATGAATGGAAGATGCTTGAAGTAAATCATACTTTCATAGAACATAAAACATCTGTAGGTAGTGACCATTCTGAGTGCAATCCAAGGCCTATCACCCTCTTGGAGAGGCACATGAGGTACAAACCTCTTCCTGAGGCGCATGAGGTACAAATCCCTTTATATGACATGCATTCGACCTTCAATCCCTCAAGAAACCATAATCGAATATTTTATCAAATACTTAGAAGGTGTGTTGTGCTAGTGTAAAATCATGCAATTCAAGAGAAAAATCATTCTAGTAAATTCAATGTAAAAGCTTCAATAGATACTTGGTAGCACCCTCAAGAAATGTACATCAAAACCATTCATCAAATCTTACAATAGATCTTAGATTCATCGCTCAAAACATGGTAAAACAGTAATAATTTCATAAGCCTAACATAGTGTGCAATGATTTTCATAATAGATAAGACCCATGAGTAAATTATCTTTAAATCAAGCAATTTTGAGTAAAAGGAAGCTTGGCCATCATAGGCAGAAGGAATCCATGAAAGAAACCCACATACCTTAGGTTTGGAGATGAACTTGGTGAAGATTGGAGATGGAGACTTGAAGCTTAAATGAGAACCTTGAAATCTGGATTAGGGTTTGAGACATAAATTTAGGAGTGAAATATATGGCTAAGTATTTTGGTGAGTATTGGGGAATGTTTTGAATGATATGAGGGTGAAAATTGGCTAAGTATAGGTATCTTTACATTTGGGAACACTTAGGCCCAAGACTTAAAAGTATTTGACCACATAGAAAATAACTGGGAAAAATGGTTACACGTCCACATCACGGATAGGACGCGAAGAATATATTTCTCATCTGCGCGCCCTTGGCACGTCGTGCCAAGGGAGCAAAAAGCTCTCTAGAAATTGACATTTGAAAAATTGAAATTGCTAATCATTTGATCTTAAATCGAAGTTAGACCTATTTTGCACTCAAAACAATCCCCTGAAAAAGAATATGAAGTCAGATTTTTGATATCGGGCATGGATTTTGAGATATATGGAAATTACGATTTCGGGCACTTTTGAGTCATATTTTCGAGCACTTTTTGGGGTCGTTTCAATATCTCCCCCTTGGGATCATTCTTCCACGAATGTCAAAGAAATGTATAAGAGAGACATAAACATGACAATATCAACCCATGTAGAGATGCAACAATGCACTTAAACATCATTTCAAAAAGCTCATCATAAATGAAAAATCATCATGAACTTGTCAATTTACACATGATCATATACAATGACATGGGGCTGAACTTAAGACCTTAGATCATATAAAAGAACATGTTTAAATTGACAAGTTCATCCCCATGTCATTGCATACATAACCTACCTTGGTACTTAAGGGCACCATCCTCCCCTTGGGAGAAAACCTCCACCTTGCCCTCTTTCACCAAGGCCTTCAGTTCAAGCAAGGAGGAGTCAAGATCTTGTTTTGCTATCACCTCGTCAACCAATGTAGATTTAGAACCATCAACAACAACAACACCATTACCAACTTCCTCCAACCTAATCCCCAATCTAGCCAATCGATGCACCTCTCTAGCCAGCTCTTTATCACCACCATCAACATGAGCTACGCTACCTATAGACACCCTACTTAAAGCATTCGCCACAACATTTTCCCTATTGGAATGATGATCCACACGCATATCATAGTCCTTAGGATGTTCTAGCCACCATCTTTGTCTCAAGTTGAGCTCCTTTTGAGTGAAGACATATTGGAGGCTCTTATGATCGGTGAACATATCAACATGCACCCCATACAAATAATGATGCCAAATCTTTAATGCAAACACCATGACGGCATTCAAGATCATGAGTAGGGTAGTTCTTTTCATGTACTTTGAGTTGTCTAGATGCAAAGTCTATCACCTTACCATTTTGCATGAGGACACAACCCAAACCCACTCCAGAAGTATCATAATACACAACAAAGCCCTCTAGCCTATCTGGTAATGACAATATAGGAGCGGACACAAGCTTATCTTTCAATGTTTGGAAGCTCCTTTCACACTCGTTGGTCCACTCAAACTTAGCCTTCTTTTGAATCAATTTTGACATAAGGGAAACAATGGAGGAGAACCCATTCACAAAGCTTCGATAGTAACCCACTAGGCCCAAGAAACTCTTAATATCCAACGGGGTCAATGGTCTAGGCCAATTTGTATTCACATCGGTCTTCTTAGGATCCACCTTAATGCCATCCCCCAACATCACATGACTTAGGAAGACAACCTCTTTCAACAAAAATTCACACTTTTCATATTTAGCATAAAATTTCTTCTACCTCTATCTTTGCAACAAAATTCTCAAATGGCCCATAATCTCCTCCCTACTATGTGAATAGATCAAAATATCATCAATGAAGACCACAACAAAGGAATCAAGCTAGGGTTTAAAGACCCTATTCATTAGGTTGATAAAGATCGCCGGTGCATTGGTCAACCCAAAAGACATCACCACAAATTCATAATTCCCAAATCTAGCCAAGAAAATCATCTTGGGAATGTCACACTCCCTTACCCTCACTTGATGATACTTGGACCGAAGATCAATCTTAGAGAAGTGGCTAGCCCATTGCAATTGGTCAAATAAATCATCAATTCCTTAAAGAGGATACCTATTCTTGATGGTGACCCTATTAAAGGTAGTCAATACACATTCTAAGAGACCCATCCTTCTTTTTTAGAAAAAACACCTGTACACCCCAAGGAGCTTGACTAGGTCTAATAAAACCATTCTCTAACAAATCTTTTAATTGTTCCTTCAACTCCGCCAGGGCCATACGGTAAGGGGCACTATAAATTGGTTGAGTATCAGGAAGGATGTCTATACCAAAATCTATTTCCCTTTTGGGAGGAACACCAGAAAGGTCATTTGGAAAGACATCAATAAATTTATTTACAATCGAACCGACTCTATGGGAAGAACTTTGGACTCCACATCCCTAAACTTCACAAGATGGTAAAGACATTGCTTAGAGATAAACTTATGAGCTTTAATGCAAGAGATGAATCTACGCTTGACCACCACATCTTGACTCTCCCACTCAAGGACGACTTTATTTTGGAATTGGAACTTGACCCTATAGGTTCTACAATCAATAGAAGCATAGTATGCATGCAAACAATCTATCCCAAGAATAATATCAAAATCAACCATGTGCAACTCAAAAAGACCATAAGGCAATATTTTATGCAAGATGCAAATAGGAAAACTACTATAGACTTTTCTAGCAATAATAGATGCACCAATAGGAGTGGACACCTCATATAACTCATGCAATAATTCGGGCTCAACATGGAACTTTTTGGCAATAAAGGGGGTAACAAAAGAAAGAGTGGCACCCAAATCAATCAATGCATACACATCAAAATCAAAGATTTTCAATATACGGATAACAACATCATAGACCTCATCAATCCCTTGCCTCCCATGTAGAGCATAAAACCGATTGTGCCTTAGGGAACCATCTTGTCGACCACCTCTTCCTAAAGGAATCATATTAGCATCTTATTGACGAACCTTCTTGCCATTGTTGCAATTTCGAGGGCAATCAACCTTTTTGTGACCCACTTTCCCAAAACCAAAGCATGTAATAGTATCTCTCAAGCATGGGCCTTGATGACCCTTACCACACCTAGCACACACCTTATTAGGAATCACAATACCAACACCTTGGGCCCTTAGAAAGTCATTGGCAACCCTCCTTTGAAATACATGAGAAGACCCTTCGTCTTTATGGAACTGGCTACCCTTTTGAAACTTACCCTCAAATCGAGCCCTTTTGGCCTCAAGACCCCTTCTCATCCTCAATTTCTCTTCTTCCATTTGTTTGGCATAGGTCATCAAATGGGACAATTCTATTTCACCAATCAACATAGTAGACCGATAGCCTTCACTCACTAAGTCAGACACCCCCATCACGAACTTGTTCATTCTTGATGTTGGGTTGGCAACCAAATAAGGAGAAAACTTTGAAAGTTGGTTGAACTTGAGGGCATATTCCCTCACACTCATGGAATCTTATCTCAAAATCATGAATTCCACCAATTCATCTTCCCCAAGCTCAAGAGGGAAGAATCGATTAAGAAAAGCCACTTTGAACTCTTCCCAAAGCACCACATAGCCAACTCCCTTCTCTTCCTTCCATTGGGTGTACCATATTTGTGCTACCCCCTTGAGTTGGTACACCGCCAACTCCACATTTTCTTCTGTCCTTACACCTATGATAGCCAATATCTTGTAGATCTCATCAATGAACTCTTGAGGGTCCTTATCAGGAGCGGGCCCTTCTTCCTCGTATGTTAAGCATGATTTAGTATTCCAAAGAACAATCGTTAGGGGGGGGGGAAGTTACTTCAACTCTATAAGATGACTAAGAACATGAAGAAGGGAAACATTTCCTAAAATATCTCATAGCCTCCTATCATAGTGGTGGTGCACAACATAACCATGAATAAGACTCTAATCAACACTGTGTGTTGGACTCCGAGGATTCAACAACCTAGTGCTCTAATACCAAGTTTGTCATGAGCCAAACCTAGGGGTTAGACGTGACAGGACACATGGGTACCCGAAGGGACCCCAAGTAAGCCTATTAAAGTATCATTACACATCCTCGATCATGGAAGCAATAAAATATCAATAACTCAATAGAAGTAAGGGTAAAGGGGCTAAGGGAAAACCTCCATATATAAACAAAAAGAGTCAATAGAATCAAGGCTCATAACATAGATACATACCATGTCCAACAACACCTCTACTACATAAAGATAAGAGGGGGGCCAACACAAAGCAACCGCGCTCACTCTTATAGTCAATACATAATCAATAGAGAGAAAGACTTATACATAGTAAGAGATCATAAGTAATGTCCTCGAAATAGAGGACTCATGAACAAGCTTGAGTGAAGTCGTACTAGCCACGTGGAGGAAGATACTCAAGTGGGGCTCCGATTCCTACATGGTGACATCATATACGCATAGAGTATGCGTTAGTACTTTTGAATGTACTAAGTATATAGGGTGCAATACAACAATAGATAGGCATCATAATCGAAATGCATAATTAGACAATAGATGAGCAGATAGCAATATGACATGAATGGAAGATGCTTGAAGCAAATCATACTTTTATAGAATATGACACATGTGTAGATAGTGACCATACTTAGTGCAATCCAAGGCTTATCGCCCATTTGGAGAGGCGCATGAGGTACAAACCCCTTTATGAGGTTGTTGGACTACAAACCCCCCAACGTGTTGATAGGTACAAACCCACAACATGGTTGATGGAGTACAAACCCCCCAACAAGGTTGATGGGTACAAACCCCCAACATGGTTGATGGATTGTCGTACCTTACCACCCGTGGTGACCAAAGTACAAACCCCCTAATAGGTTGATGAGTATAAACCCCCAACAAGGTTAATGGATAGTCGCACCCTACGACCCTTGGTAACCGAAGTACAAACCCCCTGATAGGTTATCAAGGTACAAACCCCCTGACACGATAACCCGACCTGCAATCCTAGAGTAGGGCATAGTCATATTCCAACACTATCAAGATAACATCCTTTACATACAGTACTCTCATCATCATATAGTCATCATATACCTACATTTCCTCTCATCATCATACATCATATGCATACCTTCATCCCATTATCTAAACATTATATACATACATTCTTTTTCATTATCGTTTCATAATCATATAGTTATCATAGCATCATTCAATTCATATGACATGCATTGGACCTTTAATTCCTCAAGAAACCATAACCAGACATTTTATCAAACACTTAGAGGGTGTGTAGTGCTTGTGTAAAACCATGCAATTCAAGAGTTAAATCATGCTAGTAAATTCAATGTAAAAGCTTCAATAGATACTCGGTAACGCCCTCAAGCAATAAATATCAAAACCATTCATCAAATCCTACAATAGATCTTAGATTCATAACTCAAAAATGGTATAACAGTCATAATTTCATAACCCAAACATAGTGTGTAGTGATTTTCATAATAGATAAGACCCATGAATAAATCATCTTTAAATCATGCAATTTTGAGTAAAAGGAATCTTGGGCCTCATGGGTGAAAGGAACCCATGAAAAAAACCCACATACCTTAGCCTTGGAGATAACTTGGTGAAGATTTGAGATGGAGACTTGAAGCTTCAATGAGAACCTTGAAATCCATATGAAGGTTTGAGACTTCAATTTAGGAGTAAAATATTTGGCTTAAGTATTTTGTTGAGTATTGAGAAATGTTTTGAATGATATGAGGGTGAAAAATGGCTAAGTAAAGGTATTTTTACGTTTGGGAACACTTAGGGCCAAGACATAAAAGTATTTGACCACATTGAAAGTAACTGCCAAAATTTGTACATGTACGTGTTGCAGACAAGACGCGAAGAATATATTTCTTCATCTGCGCACGCTTGGCGTGTCACGTCAGGGGTGTGAAAAGCTCTCTGGAAATTAATGTTTGGAAAATTTAAATTGCTAATCCATTACTCTTAAATCATGGTTAGACCCATTTTCCACTGAAAATGACCCCCTGAACAAGAATATGATGTCGTATTTTTGATATCACGCATGAATTTTGAGATATACAGAAATTACAATTTTGGGTACTTTGAAGGGACATTTTATGGAACTTTTTGGGGTCGTTTCATCTGCGACTAAGGATGTGTATATGATATGCTAAGAGGCTTGTTTGGGGTCCCTTCGGGTTCCCATTTGCCATGTCATATCTAGGACCTAGGCTTGGGTCATGGAAAACTTGGTATCAGAGCGCTAGGTTGTTAATGGTCCTTGACATCTAACAAACCACATCGATTAAAGTCTTATTCATGGTTATGAAGTGCATCCCAACTATGAGTAAGAAGCTATAAGGTATTTTACAAAGTGTTTCCCTTCTTCTTGCTCTATGTCATGCTATAGAAGTTAAGATAAGGCTTTCCCCTAATGAATGTTCTTTCTTATTTAGATCATGTACACCTGAAGAACAACTTGCTCATGAAGAGTTTCAGGATGTTATTGCCATCCTAGCTCAAGCTATGACTAATTAAATCAACCAAGGGGACCTAACCCTTCATGGTCCTACTCTGGCAACTAGGGTGAGGGATGTTATGAGGATGAACCCACTAGAATTCCATGCTTTAAAGTGGATGAGGGCCCTCAAGAATTTATTGATGAGGTGTACAAAGTGTTGTCTATTATAAGGGTTAGAATGAAGGAGAAAGTGGAGTTGGCGACATACCAACTCAAAGGGGTGGCCCACATATGGTCTACCCAATGGAAAGAGGAGAAGGGGAACAACAATGTCATCCTTTGGGAAGAGTATGAGGCCGCATTTCTCAACTGGTTCTTCCCTGTTGAGCTAACGGAGGCCAAAATGATGGAGTTTATGAGTTTGAACCAAGGGTCCGTGAGTGTGAGGGAGTATTCGCTCAAGTTCAACCAACATTCAAAATATGCTCCACAATTGGTGGCTGAGGCAAGATCTAAGATGAACAAGTTTGTGATAGGTGTTTCTGACTTATTGAATGAGGAGTGCCGAGCTGCCATGTTGATTAGTAATATGGATTTATTCGGCCTCGCAACTTATGCTAAATAATTGGAGGGGAAAAGTTGAGAAAAAGAAGGGGTAATGAGGCCAAGAGGGACCGTTTTAAGTTAGATTCCAAGGTCTCAAGGGTCACTGGTTTCGTCAAGGTAAAGGGTCTTCCAATGTTCTTAATGGGAGGTTTGGTAATGATAACCCAAAGGTCCAAGGTGGTGGTGTTGTGGTTCCTAATGCTATGTGCCCAAGATATGGTAGAGGCCATGATGTCCCATGTTTGAGGAACACTAATGCTTATTACGGTTGTGGTGCAGTGGGTCATAAGGTAATGGATTGTCATCGTAATTGCAACAAGGGTAGAGATGGTCGTCCACAAGGACGAGATCTAAATACGGTTCCTAGGGGAAGAGGAGGTCAACAAAGGGGTGCTCCAAGGAAATATCAGTTCTATGCTCTTCAAGGGAGACAAGGAGTAAATGATGTGCCCGATGTCATGACTGGTATGATAAAAGTCTTTGATTTTGATGTGTATGCATTGATAGACCCAGGTGCCACTCTTTCTTTTGTTATTCTTTTTGTTGCCAAAGGTTTCATGTTGAACCCGAATTGTAGTATGAGTCTTATGAGGTGTCTACTCTCGTGGGAGGATCCATCATTGCTAGAAGGGTCTATAGAAATTGTCCCATTTTCATTTGGCATAAAATAATCCCTTGTGATTTTGTTGAGTTAGATATAGTGGATTTTGATGTCATTCTTGGTATAGATTGGTTGCACGCAGATTATGCCTATTTGATTATAGAACCCATAGGGTCAAATTCCTATTCCCTAATGAACCCATCCTTGAGTGGGAGAGTCATGATGTGATGGTAAAGGGTACGTTTATCTCTTGCATTAAAGTCCAAAATTTGATTTCCAAGGGTGTCTCTATCATCTTGTGAGGGTTAGGGATGTTGAGTCCAAAGTCTTTCCAATAGAGTCGGTTCTTATGGGTAATGAGTTCCTTGATCTCTAACCTAATGAGCTTTCCGATGTTCCTCTCGAAAGGGAAATAGACTTTGGTATAGATCTCCTTCTTGATACTCAACCTATTTCTACTCCCCCTTATTGTATGGCCCCGGCAAAGTTGAAGGAGCAATTGAGGGATTTGTTGGAGAAGGGTTTTATTAGGCCTAGTCAATCACGTTGGGGTGCACCGGTGTTGTTTGTGAAGAAGAGGGATGGTTCTCTTAGAATGTGTATTGATTACTGACAACTTAATAAAGTCGCCATCAAGAATAAGTACCATCTACCAAGGATTGATGATCTTTTTGACCAACTTTAAGGCGCTAGTCATTTCTCTAAGATTGACCTTCAGTCCGGGTATCACCTAGTGAAAGTGAGAGAGTGTGAAATTCCTAAGAAGGCCTATCAGACTAGGTATGGGCACTATAAGTTTGTGGTTATGTCCTTTGGTTTGACTAATGCACTTGTTATCTTCATGGATCTTTTGAATAGGGTCTTTAAGCCCTACCTTGACCTGTTTGTGGTGGTCTTTATTGATGATATTTTGATCTATTCCCATAGTGAGGAGGAGCATGTGGATCACTTGAGGGTGATGTTGCAAATCTTGAGGGAGGATAAGTTGAAAGAGGTTGCTTTTTTAGGTCATATGGTGTCGGGGGATGACATTAAGGTAGATCTTAGAGAGACAAAAGTGATTAGAAATTGGCCTAGACCTTTGACCCCATCGGATATTAGGAGTTTTTTGGGCTTAGCTGGTTAATACTGGAGGTTTGTTAATGGTTTCTCTTTTATTGTTTCTCCTATGACTAAGTTGACCCAAAAAAAGGCAAAATTTGTATAGACCAATGGGTTTGAAAAGATTTTGCAAAGTTTGAAGGATAAGCTTGTCTCTACGCCTATCTTGTCTCTACGGAATGGTTGGGAGGGTTCGTTGTGCATTGTGATGTCTCAATAATTGATTTAGGTTATGTTTTGATGCAAAATGGTAAGATGATAGCGTATGCCTCTAGACAACTTAAGGTGCATAAAAAGAATTATCCTACTCATGATCTTGAATTGTTTGCCGTGGTATTTGCTTTGAAAAGTTTGGCGTTATTTGTATGGGGTGCATGTTGATGTGTTTATCGATCATAAAAGTCTCCAATATGTGTTCACCCAGAAAGATCTTAACTTGAGACAACGAAGGTGGTTAGAGCTTCTTAAGGATTATGATACAAGTGTGTATTATCACCCTGGTAAGGCGAATGTTGTTGCTGATGCTTTGAGTAGGGTTTTCATGGGTAGCCTATCACAAGTTGATGACGATGCCAATGAGGTATCTAGAAGGTTCATTGATTGGCTAGATTGGCAGTTAGATTGGAGGAGGTTGATAATGGTGGAGTAGTGGTGGATGATGGTTCTAAATCTTCCTTGATTGAATAGGTGAAGGAAAAGCAAGATCTCATCCCTACCTTGTTGTAATTGAAGGACTTGGTGAGGGATGGAAAAGTGGAGGTTTTCTCGAAAGGGGGAGATGATGCTCTTAGGTACAAACGTAGGTTGTGTATCTAGTGTTGATGACTTGATAGGGAAGATTCTTGATAAGGCTCATAATCCTTCCTATACTATTTACCCTGGTTCTACTAAGATGTTTAGGATTTGAGGGAAGTGTTTTGGTGGGGTGGCATGAAGAGGAATATTGCTAAGTTTGTATGCGGTTGTCATGATTGCCAACAAGTGAAAGTCGAACATCAAGGCCGGGTCGCCTAGCCCAAGATATAGAGATTCCCATAGTGGAAGGAAATTCACACGGATTTTGTGGTTGGGTTGCTTAAGACTAGAATGCATTTTGGCTCCATTTTGGTTGTGGTTGATAGAATGACAAAGTCGACTCATTTTTTACCGGTTAATACTACTAATGGTGCCAAGGATTATGCTAAGTTGTACATTCATGAATTGGTTAGATTGCATGGGGTGCCAAAGATTGTGCTAACTATCCAAACTCTTGAGGATATGCTTAGAGCTTGTGTTTTGGAGTTTAAAGGTAGTTGGGATGATCAGCTTCCACTTATTGAGTTTGGTTATAGTAATAGTCATCATTCAAGCATTGTATATGGTTCCTTATGAGGCTCTCTATGCTAGACGTTATATGTGCCCGGTTGGATAGTTTAAGGTAGGGGTGATAGCTTTGTTAGAATCAAATTTGTTTATGTAGTCCATGGAGATGGTGAGGTTGATAAGAGAAAGGTTGAAAAGAACCCAAAGTCGTCAAAAGTCCTATGCTGATCTGAGGAGAAGGGATCTGGAATTAAGGTTGGTGATTAGCTCTATTTGAAGGTCTCACCTATGAAGGGTGTGGATTTTTTTGGTAAAAAGGGCAAAATTGAGTACACATTTGTGGGTCCTTATAGAGTGTTGAGTAGGATCGGTAAGGTGACCTATGAATTGGAGTTGCCCAATGATATGAATATGGTTCGTCCGATCTTCCATATGTCTATGTTGAGGAAGTGTGTGTGTTACCGAAGTGCTATTGTGCCTCTTGATGTTATGGGTGTTGTTGAAGACAATTTGACTTATGAAGAGGTTCCGATAGAAATTTTGGATAGACAAGTGAAGAGGTTGAGGAAAAAGGATGTAGCTTCTTTTAAAGTTCTTTGGATGAACCAACAAGTTAAAAGTGCCACATGGGAAACCGAGGCGGACATGCAAAACTGATATCCTTATTTCTTCCATTTTACTCAAGCCTAATGTACTAATTCAAGTCCCTTTTATGATTTCAAGTCTTAACTTTCAACACTTATGTAATTTGCATGCATTCATGTTTATGTTGATAAGTTCATGGTGATTTTGACACTTATGTTGAGATTTTTCGAAAGTGGTTTTTAACTACATTTGTTGCATTCTTGTTGGGGCTAATTTCTTCATGATTATTCTTCCTATTTATGCTTCTTTTACTTTCGGGGACGAATCATCCCAAGGTGGAGATATTGTAACGCCCCAGAAAGTGCCTGAAATTGTGCCTCAGAAATACCCATAATTGTAAATTTCATATATCTCAAAATCTATGCGTGAAATCAAAAGTCTGACATCAAATCCTTGATCAGGGGTCAAAATTGAGTGGGTGATAGGTATAACCTAAATTTTAGAGGACCTGTAGCGTAAAACGAATTTCGCCAACATTTCAATTTCTAGAAGCAGTGCACGTTGGCTCTGCGGTGCAGAGCCGTCAATGTATTTTATTTCCAGTTTTCCCTGTTTTGGCCTAAGGTTTTGAGACCTTGGCCTAAGCCTCCCTATGAGTAAAAACACCTATATTTAGTCATTTTTCAACCCCATATCATTCAAGACATTCCCCAAAATCATTCCGGATCTCAAGAAATTTGTTCAAGCTCAAAGTTCTCATTCAAATCTCCACCAAGGAAATTTTCAAATTTTAGGTATGTGGGTTTCAACCATTGGGTCCTTTTACCCATGGTGTCCAACTTTCTATTTATGTAAATTGCATGTTTTCAGGTTGATTTATCGATCTATGGGTATTTCTTATTATGAATTTGACTATGAACTATGTTGGGGTTTCATAAAATATTGACTGTTCAAGCATGTTTTGAGCTATGAAGATAAGATATATTTGAGATTTGATGAGGGGTTTTAATGTATCTTGCATGATGGTATTACCAAATGTTGGTTGGTTGATTTACATTAAGTTTTCTCATATGATTTCACTCTTGAATTGCATAATTTTGAACTAGCATTACACACCGACAAAGTATTTGATAAAATTTCCCATTAAGGGTTCTTGAGTTATTGAAAGTCTATTGCATGTCTTATGAGTTAAATGACTTTAGGATGATGAAAGGAATGTATGTATGTCTTGATTTAATTAAAAGTATCGATAGCATTGTAAGTTGACCACACCTTCTTTAGGGGGTACTATGCTTCAATAGCCTTGTCGGGGGGTGGTATGCCCGTACTACCATGTTGAGGGGCATATACGTCAATCACCTTGTCGGGGGGTGGTATTCCTATACTACCAATTGAGGAGTAGATACCTCAATTGCCTTGTCGGGGGGTGGTATGCCCGTACTACCAATTGAGATGTGGATACCTCAATTTCCTTCCAAGGGGGTGGTATGCATTAGATTCTAGCAGTATTTTGCATGGTCAACTCAATTTGTCTGGTAAACTAGTCGGGGCTTCCCATGGATTAGTAAAAGGGAGGGGATATTTTTCCTTCATCCGGGGGTTCATTCATTATGAACTAGCTCCTTTTTTCAGTTATGGGGCGGAGAAAGGGAGGCAACTAAAACTTTTAGAGTTACGAATAATAAATAAAATGGAAACAAGATAAAATCTTATATCAAAATGATTTCTGGCATCACCGGAAGAGGCACCAGATATCCGAAGGTGTGGAAAGAGCAGTTGTGAAAATGAAAAAACCATCAAAAAATGATGATCCTTTCTTTGGTTTATCGTAAGCAACCGAGCCCTGACCCTAAGATGTGGATCATCCAAGGCACATTGCCTCTTCTTAACTGTCGCAGGAAGTGGTGAGGGATCAGTAAGTGAAGCAAACTCGACTAAAGGACATGTATTATGTTCTATATAAGCATATTTTACTTCAAGCATTGATCATGCATGCCATGTTGCTAATATACTATCTCTTGCTTATGATTATGCATTTTGATTATATTGCCTATCTCTTGTTGCATTGCATCCTACATACTTAGTATATTCCACTAATGCATACTCTATCCCTACATGATATTACCATGTAGGAACCAGAGCCCCTCATGGTCATCCTCCCCAAGCCTAGTTAGTCATCTTGAAGACAAGCTATTAGTGAGTCCTCAAGTTCGGGGAAACTAGCATTGCACTCTTACTTTGATTATCTCTTTATATTGAACTTTGATACGAAAAGGTTGAGCCCGAAAAGTTTTCTTAGCCCCCTCCCTATCTATGTTAGAGGTGTTGTTGGACAAGTTATGTAATTATGATTTGAGGTTTGAGTCTTTTGATGATTTATGCTATTAAATACTTCCCTTAGTCCCTTTATCCTTACTCTCTTATTGTTGTTTACTTTGTTTCTGAGACCAAGGATGTGTAAATGATATGCTAAGAGGCTTGTTTGGTGTCCCTTTGGGTTCCTATTCACAATTTCATGTCTAGGCCTTAGGCTTGGGTCATGACAATGCCATGCCCGTACTACTACGTTAAGGGGTAGATACCTCGACCATCTCACCGAGGGGGTGACATGCCACATATTCCAAGTAGTAGTTGTTTGGTCTATGATTATGGTCTCTTTCCACACGTGTAATCTATATTTGCAAATTATATGATTTACAAACATGTTTTACCTCAATCATTGATCATACATGCCATATTGATATTATACTTATCCATTGCTTATGACTATGCATTTTGACTATGTTGCCTTATGCCTTGTTGCATTGCACCCTACATACTTCATACATTCAAACGTACTAATGCATACTCTATGCCTACATGATGTTACCATATAGGAACCAGAGCACCTCCGGATCATCCTCCATGTGGCTAGTTCGGTGATTTGGAAGATAAGCTTTGGTGAGTCCTCAAGTTCGGGGACACTAGCTATGCTACTCTTACTTTTGATGCCTCTTTATGTTGAATACTTGATCTGATGAAGGTGAGCCCAAAAAGTGTCTTGACCTCCTCTTCGATCTATGTTTAGAGGTGTTGTTAGAGCAATTGATGTACTTATGCTTTGAGCTTTGACTCTTTTATGATATATAAATATCAAGACTTCCCTTAGTCCTGTTTCCCTTACTTCTATGTCTTCTTGTTGTTTATTTTGCTTCCATATCCAAGGATGTGTGTGTGATATGCTAAGAGGCTTGTTTGGATTCCCTTCTAGTTCCAATTCACCATGTCACATCTAGGCCCTAGGCTTGGGTCGTGAAACACCACACCCAAACCCACAACCTTATCACCCTCCACAAGAGAATGTTCCTTTTGTGGCGAACTAAGTCAATTACTAAACTCCATTTTGAAATACATCAAATGTATCTTATCATGAATGTCACCCATCACCTCCACCATATGCACCGTAAATTCCCTACCAATACCAAAATCCCCTCTATGATGAAATGCATGGAGATCTTAACAATAATGAGTTTTGGGAGGATGGGGTAGAGATACCTATGGAGTACAAGGGGACGGAGTCCGACCTTGAGACATGGGTGGGTTCATGGTATGGGAGGTCGAGATTATGGGTATCGAGGAGATAGAGTAGGGAATAGAGGAGATATGATGGGATATATTGGATATAGGATAGGAAATAGAGGAAATCGGTTTGGGGAGAGGAATGATCAAGATAGGGGCTTGAGCACTATCAAGGTCAGACTTCCAAGATTCAAAGGAAGTAGTGACCCTGATGAGTCCTTGGAGTGGAAAATTTAAAGTGAGCGGATCTTTCTCACAAATAATATCTCAGAAACGTTGAAGGTGAACTATGCTCTCGTATAATTTGAAGGGTATCCATCCACTTGGTGGGAGTCCAAGATGAGGGAAAGGTAGAGCCATCACATCCACGAGTTACCTACTTGGCAAAAGTTGATTGGACTTTTGGAGTTAAGACACTTGACTCCAAACTTCTACCGAGAGGTACTCAAGAAGGTGTTTATGTTGAGGCAAGGTACCAAAATTATTGAAGACGATTATGATGAATTTCAGAACTTGCAGATTAAGTCTAAAATTGAAGAAAACCTACAATGTATGGTGAACCAATTTGTGGCCAACTTGCGTGTAACAGCTCTCATGTGCCTAAAAGAACGCCCTATAATATATCTCTTGGATATCTAAGAATCCGTGAATGATATGGAAAATTCAACATCTAATTCATTTTCAAGGGCCAAAATTGCATAGGAAAGATGTGGTCTTCGATTTTTAGATAGACCGTAGCGAAAAATATTTTTTTGCTACCCGGGCAAAAACAGAAAGGGTATGCAACCAGTTCGTGGTGCGGACTGGTCGCACACTAGTGCAAAAAGGGCATAAACCCATTCTTGGACAAAATAGGGGAAAAATTAAACCTTGTGCGAAAATGTACTAGTCCACGACATCACAGACTTATCGTGGACTAGTTCAACAGGTTTGTTAATTTTCTATTTTCACATAAAGGGAACTTTGGTAATAACCCTGTGCCTATATAATTGGGAAACCCTTTTTCCTTAGCAATTTTTTAGCCTAAAGCTCACAAAAATCTCTCAAATCCTCTCCAAAACATCATCAACTACCCCATTAAAATTCAACAATGTCAAGAACTTTTTGGATTTCAACAACCCGATTCAAACCTCAAGTCTTTCTTCAAGAAAACTCCAAGATTAAGGTATGTGGGCCTCAATCATGGGGATTCTTCCACCCATGAAGCCAATCCTTCTCATTTAGTAATTTTCATGATTTTTAAGGTTGAATACTTTATGGATAAACTTTATTATGCATTATAAAACATGATTTGAATTCGGATTCTTCAAGTATTGATTGATTAAGCATGAATATCTATGGAAGGCTTATCCCATGAGTTGATGTATATATATTGTGGCTATGCATGAAGTGAACTATGTAAACTACGAAAGATTGTGAACTTTTAAGATGAATTTCATGACACCCAAATTGGGGTTTCTACTATAATGTTGGTGCGTCGAAACAAATGATTTCTAAATGAATTAATTTTACAATTCTCTTGTCTTATACTCTTGAATTGAATGATTTTAAGCATATGTACATATATCCACCATGTTTAACTTAATTTACATGACAAGGATTCTTATGTTGATGAAAGACTATGGCTTGTTTTGCAAGACAAGCATGATTATGCGCTCTTAAGCATGTATTAAACTCAAGAAAAGTTCCTGTTATTTATAAGTAAGATTTTAAAACCTTTTACTATTTTCTACCCTCTTGTGAGTGAGTATTGACTACATGAATGGGTAAAGAATGATAACTATTTTACCCTAATGTGCAAACTAAAGCTTAGTAGAAGGGGTCAAGCATATTACAAGTCCTACCCTCATGTGTAATGCATTGCCTTCTAGAAGGGGTCAAGTTTATGAAATGTTTTTACCCTCTAGTATAAGGTATATGCCTACGTGTAGGGATCAAGTATATGAATGAGCTACTCTTTCCATGTTATCACATTTTTAAAAGTCAATTGAGTTATGATTAAATTTATGATTATGTCAAGTATTCAATGGGATTATACTTACCACCGAAAGAGGCATACGGTGGGAGCTCGACCCAAG
Organism: Solanum ossicruentum; assembly: GCA_025774065.1. Classification (NCBI taxonomy): domain Eukaryota; kingdom Viridiplantae; phylum Streptophyta; class Magnoliopsida; order Solanales; family Solanaceae; genus Solanum; species Solanum ossicruentum. The sequence continues at coordinate 46,450 of JAOTQR010091915.1, forward strand.
GGTTCCTTATATAAAGTCTTGGTCTCTTCACTATGTGCCACCATAGGTTTATATTATTCCCTAAATGGGCTTTACTTGTAGATCCAACTAGGATAGGTTACCCGCTTTATGGTGTCACGTTTGGTTTACCTTGTCAAGTAGACCACTCTTTTTTCAGTGAGGAGATAAATATCAAGATTCCAAGTAGTAGCTCGCTTGGTCTTATATATCGGTTAGGGTCTCCTCCCACATATGTATTTTATGTTACGCAGGTTTGACTATCTACGTGCATGTTTTATCTCAAGCATTGATTATACATGTCATATTGGTCTTATAACTGTTGATTATACTTATGCATCTTGTTAATTATGAATTATATCATTGTTGCATTGCACCCGTATACTTAGGGTATTCCAAGTACTAATGTATACTTCTTTGCCTACATGATTTAACCATGTATGGACCAGAGATCCTATTCACCCTCCTCCTCTATATGGTTAAACGGATCTTTGAAGACTACTATTGCTGAGTCCTCCTCTCCGAGGATAATATCCACTATACTTTCATGCTCTTGTTAAGACTTGTCTATTTTTGGATACTTATCTTTTGTGGGTGAACGTGGGAGATGTCTTGGACCTTGTTCCATTTGTATTATAGATATTGTTGGTTATGGATATTTATCTATTTAGCTTGACTCCCATAATGCTTATGTAGTTCTGAAAGCTTCCCTTAGTCCCTTAGTTCCCCTCTATGCTTTTTGTATGTTGATGATGAGATAGAAGTCCCAAGTCCCTAAAACACTCCATAGCATGAGTCTTACTTACCTGCCCTTAGACTTTATTTGTTATGTGATTCATGCAAATCCTTATCACTATAACATCCCCATAGCTTGAATCCAAAGTCCCTCTTCACTTAGAATTATTTGTTACTTGCTGTTGTTTAATTATGCTTCCGCAACTAAGGATGTGCAAATAATATGCTAAGAGGCTTATTTGAGGTTCCTTTCACCGTGTCACATCTAGGCCCTAGGCTTGGGAAGTGACAGTGAGGTATGATATCTTGAAGCCATTGAAGCTTAAGCACTATGAAACTCTTGAAGCAGCTTTCCATGATACCTCAAAAGTACAAGCAAATTTGAAAGAAGAAACACCATACAAGGCCAAAGGTTCTCCAACTTCAACATGGGACAAAGGTCGAGATAATTGGAAGAAAAAATATTCTAGGGAGAAAACTAAGGGTGGTGGTCAAGCTACTCAAGTCAAGCTTGATTACAAATCCTTGAGAAGTGAGATACCACAAGGAGGTAACTATGCTAAACCTAACTTTCCTCTTCCCTCTACAATTCAATGCTTTAGATGTCAATGGAGGGGATAGGTTGGTAATGAGCATCCTAATAGGAGAATGGTTGTTGCTCTTCGGGAAGGTATAAGACTAAAGATGAGGAAGAGGTTGATGTAAGAAATGAGAGTGAGGAAGATAGAGGTGAGGGAGATGCTTCGGAAAATAAAGAAGAAAGGTTGGATAAGAGGGTTAATTTTTCTTTCTTCATGGGGAAAAGGAAAATCTTTGCTTGATAATGATAAAGACTTGACAGTGAATTCCAATCTTTCATGTATTGTGAGAAGAATTATGGGAGCCCTTGCCAAAGAAGAACTTGATCAAAGGGAAAATATATTTCATGCAAGGTGCAAAATTCATGATAAAGTATGTTCTTTAATCATTGATAGGGGAGGTTGTACTAATGTGGTGAGTAGTTCTTTGGTGGAACATATGCAAATCCCAACAACAAAGCATTCCAACCCTTACAAGCTACAATGGCTCAATGAGAGTGGAGAAATGAAGGTCCTCAAAGAAGCAATTATTTGGTTTAGTGTGGGTAAGTGCAATGATGAATTGACTTATGATGTTGTACCCATGTTGGCATGTCATATCTTGTTGGGGAGACCATGGCAATTTGGTATGCATGTTATGTACCAAGGAAGATCGAACAAATACACTTTTGTGATTAAGGTAGAAAGTATTTTCTTGCACGTCTCACTCCATACCAAGTGAGAGAGGATTATTGGGCTATGAAGGAGCTTCGAGAGAAAATAACGGTGGAGCAGGCAAAGGGGGATAGTGAAAGTTCCATTATTGTTCCAATGGCAGGAGGTTCCTTCGCCAGAAATAAGAAGAATATATGCATGATAGCAAAACCAATAAAGTGTTTAAAAGGTATGGACGAGGGATGCTATCTAGTATGCCTTGTCGACACCCATCTTTTATCTCATGCTAACCAAAATACTAGCACTTTGCCTAGTATTGTTTCTTTTTTTTTACAGGACTATTATGTGCTATTTCCGAAGGAGATGCCTGCGGGACTTCCTCCTTTGATGGGAATTGAACATCAAATAGATTGCACCAGTTTAACAAATTCCCAACCATCCAGCCTATATGAGTAATCGAAATGAAACCAAAGAGCAACAAAAGCAAGTGGAAGCGCTTCTTGAAAAAGGGATGATGAAAGAAAGCCTAAGTACTTGTGCAATACCAGTGATTCTTTTTCCCAACAAAGATCGAACTTGGAGAATGTGTGTTGATTGTAGAGTTGTAAATAAGATCACAGTGAAGTATCAATATCCAATTCCTAGGCCAGATGATATGCTTGATGAGCTATATGGCTCTAGTGTATTCTCTAAGATTGACCTTCGAAGTGGGTATCATAAAATTCGTATGAAACAAGGTGATGAGTGGGAAACAACTTTCAAAACAATGTTTGAGTTGTATGAATGGCTTATATGTGATTTGGATTGTCAAATGCTCTAAGCACTATCATGAGGTTGATGAATCATGTTCTCAAACCTTTCATCAATAGTTTGTTGTGGTGTATTTTGATGACATGCTTATGTATAGCAAGACAATTGAGGAAGATGTGTCCCATTTGAAGCAAGTGTTTGATGTCTTACTACAAGAGCTTCTCTTTGCTAATCTTAAGAAGTGCTCATGTTTTGTGGAAAAGGTTATGTTTATAGGTTTTGTGGTTAGTACAAATAGGACAGAGGCTGATGAAGAGAAAGGTAGAGTCTATCACGTCTTGGACAACTCCAACCAACACAACCGAGGTAAGATTTTTCATGGGTTAGAAACTTTTCACCGACGATTTGTAAAGTGGTTAAGTTTAATTGTTTCTCCTTTGACCAAGTTAACCAAAAAAGATGTAGCTTTTTATGGGTGTAAGAACAAGAGAAGTCTTCATGCCGTGAAATCAATGTTGAGTTCTTCAAAATACTTCAACTACCCAACTTTGATAAGACGTTCCAAAGTAACTGTGATGCTTCGGGTATTGGAATAGGTGGTTTATTGATACAAGAAGGAAAACTATTGGCTTACTTTTGTGAAACAATAAAGAGGCCTACTCTCAAGTACTCAACTTATGAAAAGGAATAGTATGCAGTTGTGTGGGTGTTGGCTCATTGGTAACACTACTTGTGGAACAAAGAGTTTGTGATACGGACTAGTCTGAGTCCTTGATGCATATTAAGGAGCAATTCAAGTTGAACAAGCGACATGGAAAGTGGGTTGAATTCATTAAAATCCTTCCCTATGTGATCAACTACAAGCATAGCATGAAAATTGTGGTAGTGGATTCTCTATCAAGAAGGTTTATGTTGGTGACTACCTTGGCTTCTGGAAATTATAAGATTTGAAATCTTAAAGGAATTCTATTCTAGGGATCCTGACTTCAAAGATACTTTTGATAATCTTACCTAAAGGAAGCGGGTTGATAGGTTTTAATTTTTTGATGGTTTATGTGTTCAAGGATGGATGAGTTTGTATTCCTATGAGCTCATGGAGAGAGCTACTTGTCAAGGAGGCTCATAGTGGTGGTTTGATGGGACACTTTGGGGCACCCAAAACACTTGACATTCTAAAAGAGCAATTCCTTTGGCCAAAGATGAAGCATGATGTGGATCAAATTTGTGGACAATGTCTCAATTGTACGCATGCGAAATCCACGACTCAGCCCCAAGGTAAGTATATCTCTATCCCTACTCCCAGTAGCTCATGGATGGATATCTCTATAGATTTTGTGTTGGGTCTTCTTAGGACAAAGAAGATATGATAACATATTTGTGGTAGTGGATGGATTTTCTTAAATGACTTATTTTATTCCATCCCACAAATGTGATGATGCATCCCATGTAGCATCTTCATTTGTCATCAATGATCTTAAATTTCATATAGTCCCTCAAACCATTGTTAGTGTTATGGATTCCAAATTTCTTAGTCACTTTGGGAAGATCTGTGGGGTACACTTGGTACCAAACTTATGTTCTCTGCTCCTTGCCACCCTCAAATGGATGGATAAACTGATGTAGTCAATAGGACTCTTGAAAGCATGCTTCTGTGCATGATTAGAGGGACTCCATCTACTTGGGAAGACCATTTACCCTTGATTGAGTTTACACATAACCGGCCTTTCCACTCCTCTATTGTAATATCACCGTTATATACATGTTAACAGTTTAAACCTTTGCTTCTACTACCCATGACTCCATTATCTAGTAATGTTGTTTTGAGCCTAGATGCCAAGCAAAGGGAAAAAGAGATGATGAGCATTCATGCCAAGGTTAAAGATTCCATTGAAAAGAACAGTTCAAAGGTGGCTATTCGAATGAATTGTGGGAGAAAGAAAATAATCTTTGACCCAAATGATTAGGTACGGGTACATTTTCGAAAAGAGAGGTTTCCATATGTTCGAAAAGGAATGCTAAGCCTAAGAGGAGATGGACCTTTCAAAGTACTCAAGAGAATCAATGACAACACCTACATCATTGACTTGCCAAGTGAGTATAATGTTCATAATGTTTTCAATGCTAGTGATTTATCTCCTTATATTATAGGTGATTCTTCGGATTCGAGGATGAATCCTTTTCAAGAATGGAAGGATGATAACATGCAAAGCATAGACGACACCAACATGAGTGACATATACCCCTCAAGACTATTCACAAGGAGTCAAGTAAAAGATCTTCAAGACCTACAAACAATTTTCATGAAAAATGAAGCATTAGAGGAGCTTGAGGGTCACCAAAGAAAGGCTTATGATGTGTGGAAGGTCTACCAAAGTGAGAAGAAGGAAGAAAAAAGGCCATGTGTGCAAATGTCTATTATTTCAATTCAAGGATTTGAAAAGAAGACAACCAAGCAAGGCCTTTACTCATTAAGGGTAAAATTGTAAAGAAAATGTTTTCTTTTATTACATAGTATTAATAGTTATATTTTAGCATTTGAAAAACTTAGATTGTGTTGAATATTGAATCCTCAAATTATAGTATCTTCTTACTGAATAATTAGTGAGTAACTTGGGTGAACTCTTGAATTATTAGTTGAGTTTTTTGCTTGATTGATTAAATTGTAACCCATTTTTGGTTCACTTTTTCCTTTAATTTTTCTTGTTGGGCTTTATTTGGGTTGTTGAAATCAATTGCGAGATGAATGTTTTAGTCCCTTGTTGCCCATAATTTCAATAATGAAAATTTAATCCACATATCCTTTTATGTTGTTCCTTTTATGTAATCTCTAATCATGTTCCAAGCTGATGAAGCAGTAAATTTACCATCATTGTTAAACTTCCAAAGAGCTTTATCTGGCAGTGCATTTTGAAACTGTAGAGGGGTTGCAAGAATGACTGCTATATGTTGAGGAGGGGCAATAGCTATAATCAGATCCTAATATCGCTGCCAATTATGTATAAAAGCACTCACTTTAGTATTGTCAGGCCTGCTATTGATCTCCCTAAAGTGAGTAAGAGGTCCCATACCCAACCAATTAACCCACCAGAAAGAACAACTTCCAAAATTGATTTTCCACTAAATTTAAGGCTCCATTTTATATTTAGTCTGTATCATATGCTTCCACACCAG